>JAOUZG010046798.1:53733-69306 GCA_026289955.1 Argiope argentata | reverse complement strand
AAAATATTATTATTATTTTATTATTCCTGTTTTTTTTTGTTTTGTTTTTTTGACTTTTTAAGTTTAAACCTAAATACAAATTTTCATTGTTTAATTTTGAAACATTCATTGTGCAAAAAAAAAAAAAAAAAAAAAAAAAAATCCATCTGCTGTTTTATTTTTCTATCTTTATTATGATCAGTTTCTTTATAATTTTTATAAGTTAATTTTTCCTTTAATCCAAAATAATCTCCCATTTATGACGAGTTCCATGTAGTAGGGTAATTCATTTTTAAATTTAATTGAAAAAAAAATTTGAACATGTAATTTTGGTTTCAACTACTTGGATGTTTCATTTGTAAAAATTTTACTTCCTAGGCTGTTTTTTCTTTAAAAAATTAAATGATTTTGCCATTATATTAAGGTAATATAGTTCTTGTTTATCTTTATTTTGTATGCAAGTTATTGAAAGCATTTTTTCTGTTTTACAGGAAAAAGAATACACGTAAAAAGATCAGTGATTTAACAGCTAGAGGTCAAAGGTGTCAAAGAAAGTACTGGCGTGAAAAGCAAGCTAAATGTCGCATGCGGAAAGTTCAGTTATCAGTCATTGAAACAACTCCACCACAAACTGAAAAATCTTCAAATGAAAAGGTTAATTTTTCTGGAAACAAGATGAGAGGACGCAAGAAAGTTTCTAGAAACCGAAGCAAACTGACCAAAGATAATATAAAGCTGCAGAAATGTAATGAAAAACTAAAGCGACAGGTCCAAATGTATAAAAAAAGGTGGCAAAGGCAAAATGCAGCACAAATAAATAAGGACATAAATCAAGTACCAGAGGAGCAGTTAACTCCAAAAACAAAAACGATGGGTACCATAGTGAAGCATTTCAAAGGAAAAATGACGAGAAATCATCCAGTGGCACGTCAGTTGTTTTTGCATAATGTGTTTCAACAAACATTAGTAGATCAATACAAAACTACAAACAATAGGAAGAAAAGATTAATTCAACAAATTATAGTCAGTAAAATGGTAAAAAAATACCGCCTTTTACGTCAAGGATTATATTCGTATCTTGGAGTCTCAAATCGCACCATTAGACCAATATGTGGTAAGAACTTAGCTTTGAAGCAAAAAATTATTTCACAATTTTTTGAACGGGATGATGTCAGTCGGGCCACAGCTGGCAAAAGAGAAACAGTTACAAAGAAGAAGGAAAAGCGTCAAAAACGTTATTTGACTGATACAATGAAAAATTTGTATCAAAGATTTTGTAGTGAAAATTCCAGTTTCAAAGTATCTTATACAACATTTACAAGATTTCGTCCTTTCCATGTTCTTCCACCTAGTGCTGAAAATAGAAATACATGTGCTTGCATCATCCATTCTAATTTCAAGTTAAAAGCACAAAAGTTAATTAGTGTAAAGGCATTACCAACAAATAATCTTAAGACAATATATTCATCGACAGTATGTAATGTTAAATCAATTGATTGTATGTATAACAAATGCATACATTGTAGCAATAAAAAAGTTGAAGTAAATATAGCTGAGGAAACTAATATCATTAACTGGTATTCGTGGGAAAAAAGAAGAGAAAAAAGGGAAAAAATTGTTGGAGGAAAAAAAAAAAGAAATATGCATTCAAAAAATGGTTAAAGAGAAAAAAGAAGGATCAGTTAGATTATTAATCGAAAATTTTGAAGCAGATTTGATGCGTTTTAAAAAGCACGTTTTCAATATTAATCAGCAGTTCCTAGCATACAGAATGTGCAAAAACAATTTGGAAACGAATGAAGCTTTGTTACATATTGACTTCTCTGAGAATTATGCATGCAAATTCAGTGAAGAAGTGCAAACTTTTCACTATGGTGCATCTAGAGCTCAAGCTACTCTCCATACAGGTGTCCTATATATTGGAGGAGAAAATAAGCCCATTTCTTTTTGCACTATATCATCAAGCCATGACCACAGTCCTATAGCGATATGGGCCCATCTCAAACCAATATTGATGTTGCTAAAATTCAAAGCACCCAACGTTTCAATCCTTCATTTTTTTTCTGATGGTCCATGCACTCAGTATCGTCAAAAGAAAATTTTTTATCTGTTTACGCACTTGCTATTTGAATATGGATTTCAGGAAGGTACTTGGTCATTTTTCGAAGCTGGCCATGGCAAAGGAGCTGCTGATGGCATTGGAGCAGTTATTAAAAGAACTGCTGATAACCTGATTGCTTATGGTACAGATATTTTTGATGCCCCTGATCTTTATAAAAAAATTAAAGGTAAAACAGCTGTCAAAGTATTTTTTGTTGATGAAGATGACATCAATTTGGTACAACAGCATTTACCAACGGATATACCTAGTCTTCCTGGTACATTTAATGTTCATCAACTAATCACCAAAGAAAAAGGGAGATTTTTTTATAGAAGTGTCAGTTGTTATTGCAACAGAAGTGGATTGTGCAAATGCTACCCCATGGAGGAATTTAATTTCAGAAAAGAAGAAAAAATTCACACACGTTTTATTCCCCCAAAAAGGATTTATTCTTCTTCAGGGAGTGAAATATCCATAAACTCTGATGAGGAATTTCGCGAAGAAGATATGTCTCTGCAGCAAGTATCTGATGCTAAATTGTCTGAGGGTGTACATGTTTTAGTCGAATTCATAGGAGGAAGCAAAAAAAAAAAAACTAAATTCACATATGCTGCTATAATTCAAAAGAAAATGGATGATGAGGGAGAAATTCAAATAATGTGTCTGAAAGCAAAGGACCACAATAGAAAAATATTTCAAATTGATGAAAATGATGTATCATATGTTAATTCTGAACAAATTATTGCCATTCTCCCACAACCAAAACTAACAATGAGAGGCAACAGAATGTATTATCAGTTTCCAATTACTCTTAATACATATGAGAAATAAATGCATTATTTTTCAATCATAGTAAAATCTCTATGTTCTTTTCATATTTATAGATTATGTGACATTACTTGATAAGTATTTGCTTGATTTTTAAATAAGATATACATTGATTTAAATATTAGATAATAAAATGATTTCAATATTAGATAATAAAATGATTTCTTTATCTTAGCTTTAAAAAAATATTTGGATGATATATATTAAACTTGAAAATATCATTAAAAACTGAGCAGTAACAGACTTGACAGTTGGCAACAGATTATGGTCAAATCCGTTACCAACTGTCAAGTCTGTTACCGCACACCTTTTAATGATATTTTCATATTAATATCAGTTTTTCCTTACTCTTTTGTTATTTTCCTCTGAGATAAGAAACAGAGATGTGATTTTCCTAAAATTCAATAATTTAAATAGACATATTTTGTTTTTTATTAGAAAAAGTTCATGTATAAATTTCTATGTGTTTCAAATTCATGGCTATAAATGCCTTTCATTTCAATTTAATTTGAGAATTACTGAGAAATATTATGTTTTGAACTCAAGGGACATAATTTACTTCAAAATATATTGTTTTTTTTAACTTTAATAAAACTTAATGGTATGAATTTTAAGAATTTTTGTATGGTAACAGACTTGACAATTTGTACTGTAACTTGACATTGCAACAGCATTTTCATATTAAATTATTAACAAAAGTGTATGACCAATAACTTTTCCATGTACTTTAAACATTTGTCTAAACACCCATTTTCATTTCTGTAGAAAATTATGAAGTTTGAAAAAAAAATTAAAATTCTGAAATGTAAGCGTATGGTGAAAATGGCCCATATATATATATGACTTTATAATTTTGGGCACGGAAGAAAATTGAAGAACAATGCATTTAAATTTAGTTCATGGAAAGACTGTTTACAGAATAAGTTCTTTCAGTATTTATATACTCTTATTTAATATCAATTTTTAAATTAAAGGGCACAAAAATAACAAAAGGATTTTAGCTGCAGAATTTTAAAGACAATAAAAAGAATTTTTTTTTCTTTTAACTTTCTTTAATTTCATTAAATGAGCGGATTTAATATTTTTTTTCAGTTTTAAAATTTCATATCAAACTCAAAAAATGCAATTTAAAATTTTAACCTCTGTTTTTTCTGAAGACAAAGCAGATGTATTTTGTAATTGCTTCTCCAAAGATTTGCATTTTTCTTCTGTGCTTTGTAACTGTTGTTGCAATTCTTCTAAAACACTGTGTTGTAACTCCCTGAAATATATATGTATATATATTAGAAAAGTTATTTTAAATATCTAGCTTTGAAATATTAAAAGAAATGTATGTTACATTTTCTACATGTGCAGTTAAAATTTATTTACAAAAAAATACTCATTTGTTTCTTATAATATTTAAAGTTTACGTTAAATTTATAAAAAAGTTTTAATAATACTTTGCATGTAATCTGCAAGTTATGTGTAATATGAGTGAAAATTCTGCCAATTTTTTTTAAATTCTTTATTTCCCTCATAAAAAATGTAAAAACTAACCATAGCAAACAAAACGACTGAATGCTTCAGTCATAATCTGTTTCATGTAAAATAAAGAGAGAAAAATAATTCCTTTTTCATCAATTTATGATCAATTCACCATACGTTTTCTAAATAGAAACTTTATGATAAAATGCAAATTTAAATATATGTTTTGAGATAAATTCAAAAACATTTATCTAGTCTTTCTATAGATATTGAAAGTATAAGGATAAATTTTGATCACAAAATATATTTATGGTGTGCCACATAATTGTATGTTCATTAACAGCAACATTGCAGAATAAGATTTATAATGAGGCAATAATGTTGCATAAATTCCCTCCAATAATAAAAAAAATAAAAAGATATTATGAAAGACGTTGGTTTCAAATATTAATTTTTCTTACAGTTGTGTTTTAAGTTCAGCAGCAGCCTCTAATTCCATGGCAGAAACATCAAGCTTTTGTTGCAATTCTTGTTTGTGCAATGTAAATTCTGTCTGCATGCGATTAACTTCTGCTTGCAATGCTGCCAGTTGTGTTTCTCGATCTTTAACCACTTCTTGCTGCTGAGACTTTTCTTGCAATAAGTTATCTCTCACTTTTTCTAGATCTTTTTTAGCATCACGAGCTTTAACTTCTTCCTCTTCAATCTGTTAAATGTAAAAATAATTTATAAAATACACAAAACTACAATTTAAATGCTTACATATGAAATAATGCACGCTTCTAATAATGAAGTTTCTTTTTAATGTTTTTATAGGAAGTAAACAGAAAAATTATTAAAATTCAAATTCTAAAAAACAGTATTGCGACTCTTTTCAAGGACCAGGTGAATATTGATATAATTTAGAAAATATTCTGTGAAAAATTAAGAAAACAAAGATTATTGCAAATGACAGAAATGTACATGCATGCCAAAATAAAATCTTAAACAAGCCAAACTGAAAAAACAAAACAAATACATACACAAGAATAAAAATATTGATAATTTTTATAAGCAATAAAGTATCCAAAAATTACAATGGAACATATTGATATCCAGAAAAATGTTTTCATAGAAAATAAAATCTCACAATAACAGCTTTTATTTCCATAATGTGTAAAAATGCTGCAATTAAATGGTTTCAGAGAAAATGAATAGAAAATTGCTTTCAAGAATCAAGATTCATTCAAAAGGTGGAGCAAAGTACAGATTATAAATTGCTATGGACATTTACTATGCAAGCAAACTAATTTTAAGCTGTTTAATTTTTTCTTAAATCTGCCAACTTACAAACATCTCCTTTAAATAAATGAATAATTAATGTAATATTTATGTTCTCTTAAAAAAAATCAAAACTTACCATAATCCTCTGCGGTTATTGAAATGAAGAGTGAAAATATTCATTATCTATCATTATAATTTACCAAAAGAGTACATTTTTACATACAAACAAGATGCCAAATTTAATATTTGTTGATAATTATTACATTCCTATTTGTAATAAATAAATATAAATATTTTTTGATTTTGTCTACCACATTTATATATAATCGTTGAATTTTTAAAAATGCTACTCACAAATATTCACATGAATAAAATTTTATAGAAATCACAATGAAGAATGCTAGTTGAACAATTGAATTTAATGTGCATAAATCATAATATTGTCAATATATGAACACTAAAATCTATCAATAAAATTTTATTTAAAAAAATTATGAAGAAATAAAACACTTTCTTAATCAAAGTAGCGGTCGTTCTAATTCAAAAATTATATTCTATAGAAAAGTTTAAAGTTTTTAATTATTAATCTAGGCGAATAACCCCATATAATAAAGCTAGTAATTAATTAACAACATAAATAAGCATTCCATTTTTTAAGATGTTGATATGAGGAATTGATATGTTGCTATTTCATATCAATTTCTAACTTTAAAAACACAAATAATGTAGGAAATTTTTTTTTCTATCAAATTTTATACATTAATTGTAATTTTATTGTTTAGGCACATCACCAAAATAATTATAGCACAATAGCACATAACCACTTATCATAGCAATCCTTGAATTTAAATATAATTGCATAACTAGAATAAATTATTACTTTATTCATAAATATATTGCTGATAAATAAAAACTACCATTGGTGACTGGTAGCAATTTCAATATTTTTTTAAAGCCTAAACAGAAAGTTAAGTTTTTTCCATGTATAATGCAAAAACACCCAAAGATATTATTCCTGTTCTTTCATTCTGATACCATTTTTTTCTTTCATTTTTCAATATTCATTTTCCATGTTTAACTCAATTGGACTTGAGTATTTTCAAAAAACTGTGAGTAAAATAACCTTCAGATAATAATGCATGATTGCAAAAAAAAATCTTTCCAAATAAAAAAGAATTTTAAAAAAAATTTAATAACCATACCTTTTTCTTTTCTTCAAGCACTTGCGCATATTTTGCCTCCAAGTCAGCAACTTTATTGATCAAAGTCTGATGTAGCTCACTGGTATTTTGCTGTGTTCTTTCTATAATTTCTTTATTTTTCAATAATTCACTTCCTAGTAACTCTATCTGTTTCTTCTGTTCTTCTGCTTCTGCATTCAGTTTTGAAATTATTTCTTGTTTTTGCTGTATATCATTTTCATACTTTAGCACTATCTCCTGTAATCTTACATTTTCTTTTTTCAAATTCTACAGAAGTAAAACATTTTATTGATATCAAAAATTATTAATCAACAATTTTTTTAATCTATAGAACAAAATTATCTAAAAACAATAAAGTGATCAATATGCAGATTAAATTAGTAAAATAAAAGATACAACATAAAATATTGAAGAAATATTAGAAAATTCAAATTTACAACAAAGAGAAAATGAGAAAGTTTGTAAGATTTAAATCACAATTTTTCAATATCACAAATTTTGTAGGTACTTTTCCGTTAGACAGGTGCAAGCAAAAAATCGGCAAAGTAATTTTATGCTTGCGGCCGGCTAACAAAAAAACTATTTTTTAATTCTCGAATTTTCAATACATACATATACACTTCATGCTATGCTTAACATTACTTTGATTGCAATTTTTTAAAACAAATTTACTTTTAATAATAGAAGTCAAACTTAATTAACAGGCATTCCTAGAACCCTTAACCAAAATACTTAAAAATCATGCTTCATTTAAATAAGAGGCTATATAAATCTAAATGTAAATCTTTGTAGCATAATAAGAATAATAAAAATGAGCAAATAATTTCATAAAATCTGAAAAAAATATACTATCAACTGGATAAATTTTTGATTACATTTAATTTTTTTTTGACATAATGAGATGGAAAACATTTTGAAATCAAACCATTAAAAATTATAAAAGTAAAATTTCTGTATTTTAATATAGTTCTGTTAACTTCATAATAGTTGTCAATGCGAAATTCTCTCTATCTCTCTTTGTATAAAAATAATAAAAGCAAATAAGGCAAATATAGAGACTGTATAACTTATTTTAGTTATGAACTCACATTTTGTGGTGAAGCATTTGTACAATTGGTATGATGCAAATTTTGGATACTAAGAATAAATTTTTTAAAAAAATTAAGGGTAATTTCCCATTAATGAAAAAGTATTTCCAAATTTGCTTTAAAAGTGAGAATTGTGAATTTAGAAAAATTAAAGACAGAGAAATAATCTAAATATAGAAGTATTTTTACTTTTTAAAGTAGAAAAGGTGCACTTTCAGAATTATAACAATGATGTAATAATAATTGTAATAATTGAAAGGAACAATAGGATTAATATTAAAAAAAAGTATAAATATTTTTAGCTTACCTCTTCTAGTTCTTGTAGCTGCTTCTCTTTTTCAGCTTTAAAATCATTAATGAATGATTCCTTACTTTGTAGCAGTTTTGCATTAGCTTCATTCTGATCATTTAGAGCTTTTAGTTGAGTTTGAGATGCCTCAATCATTTGACCAAGTTCATCGAATTGAGATTCTTTTTCTTTTAATATTTTCTTCAAAGTATTAATTTCATTTTCTTTCTGCTGTAGATCTTTTTCTTTGATCTCTAATAACTTGATATATTCAGATGATCTTCCTTGACCTTCTTCTATTATCTGTTAAAATTTTTCAGTGGTATCATATGTGCACAAAAAACATTTTTCTGACATAACTTGCAGTTTACTCCAGTTCACAATATATTAAGTTTGTAAAGACTGACATTAAAAATAACATAAAATCCAGCTATAATAAGCATAAATGCAATTAAAAAATCTTCATGAACCTTATATTGGCCTAAAGTCACAGCCATAGGAAGAAAAATATACAACAAATTTGGATGCAGCATAAGAAAATCCATTAAAATTAATATAGTATTCAAATAGTGAATTAATATTTTTAAAAATTTCTTATGCTAACAGAAAAACAATAATGTAATTTAAAGTGAAGTTGGTCAATAATAATTGGCTCTTATTATTTTTATTGGCATTCTTATTTAAAAACAAAACAATTTTATTCTAATATATCAGGAACTTTACTGTTTACAAATTATATCACAAATTAAAATACAATTGTTAAAAATAAATCAACAGCTCATTTTCAAAATTATATAAAAGTCAATTAAACAATCCGAAACAATAATTAGTTAAATTTGTAATTGACAGCTAAAAATATTTCAATCTCTTTAAAAAATCTCTTAAAATATATGCATATACATTCTTAGATTCAATTTGTTTGATTAACATATTATTTAGAAGATATGAGAGATATATTTGAAATGAACAGCATACTTTTGAGAGCATTTTATTCCCTAATTTTAGTATTACATAAGTATGAGAAACAAGACGAGTATCATCAGATTTCAATCAATCCCAGGTCAATGCATATAGCAGATATTTTATGAAGTGAAATTTGATATTACTGAACATTCATAATAGTTTAGTGTGTGTGTGTGTGTGCGGTTCAAAATAAATGGCTTTGAAAATAAGATATAATTTAACATCAAACTAGATTTTAATAATATGAAATATTTTTAATACAAAAAAGATTTAAAATAATTAAAATGAAATAGAAATTGTTAAATATACAGAACAAAGAAGTCTTCTAGAAAAGATAAGCAAGAAAAACACATTAAAATGTCAAAGACACAATAAAAAATGTATTTCATGAAAGAAAAACAACTCATGCAAACAAGAGAAAAAAAGGTTAAATTACTAATTATAAGAGTGTTAGTCAGAGAAATTTGGAAATTCAAGCAAAAACGTTTTCGAAAAAAGATGAAAGGAAAACTGCATGCATTCAACAGTCATCCAAAATAACATATCTGTTATTAGACAAAGAAAAAATGAAAATTTATTTATTCAATAATAATAATAATACCTTTAATCAATCATACAACAACAATTTGTTAAAATAATTAAAAGAAAATATAACTGTTCCAAGATTTTACTACAAGATAATATTTTTGTCTTGTGTATCAAAAAGAAAAAAAAGTGTGTGTTAAAGAACAAAAACAAAAATAAATTAAGGATATTCCGATTTCTGATATATATAAAAAATTGTAGTTAAATATTTATCCACACAATTTCAAAAAGAAAAGTCAAACAAAAATTCAATATAAAAAAAGAAATTTCACAAAATGAAAATCCTTATGCAAAAAGCATTACAAAAATTAAAATAAATAAAAATGTATACAGCCATTCAATCTTTAAACTTATGATCTTTAGTTAGACAATACAAAACTTAACAATTTTTATTAATATTTAGAAATGAAATCAGCACATCTGAATTAAGTACAGATTTCATTAATTACATACCTAAATTGTGTAATGTAATTTTAAAATAATAATATAGCAATTCCAGAAAAAAAAGGAAACAATGTGCCATCAAAAATACAAAAATCAGGAGAACAAAAGCTGCAACCAAAGCATATTCATTTTCCTTAAAAATATTTTCAAAAAAATATAATAAAATAAAAAAAATCTAATCTGATTCACCTGGAAAGAAAAATGAATATCAATGAAACTTTGAAACTTATTTCTAAGCAAATTAACTACACCATACTGAAGCAATTTAAAAATACACAACAGTTTAGATAATAAATTTTCAAAGAATTTCTACCTTGATACATTTTTAAGTATTTGAAATATTAATATTTTTCTTTGCTACAAAACATTAAGAATACCAAAAGGAGTTTTGGAAGTTTTTAAGAGTAAAAGGTGATTTGTTCTCTAAATCCTTTTTGAAACTTAACTACTAAGTTCAAATACAGTTTCTTGAATGTCAAACAACTTTCAAGGTAATATAATTTGAACATATATTGTAAGCAACAATAATATTTCAAAAATACAATAATGATTTCAAAAGATAAGTAAAAGCAACACCACACTACCACCAATATTCAATTAGTAATATAAGAGAAATTCAATTAATAAAAATGTAGTTTTTCCAAAAAAATCTTTGAAAATAATAATTTTATTTAGGCTTTGATTGTGACTAAACCTTAAAAAACAAACTACTTATTTCATCATTATATAATAAAATTCAAGCACAGTCACAATGTGATTGCAAAACTTTTTTCAGTATAAAATTTTAATTATTAATTAATTTAATTTCATAAGTATTATTTCAAGCATGGTCCTTAATTAATTTATTGCAGTTTTTATTTAAATGTTTCCTATATAATGCAACTGTATTAGGTCTCAATTTTTGAAAGAGAAAATTCCAATAACAATGATGGCAGCCCTTTAATGAATTAGTATGAAGTAACATTTACTAAATTCAATCCATTTGCTCAAATCAAGATTTGATCTTAAGGGATTTCAATAAATATGGCATTACTGAATAAATGTCTCTCAATGAGTTCTAGTGCTATTAAGCTAATTGAGACATTTTTGGCAAAAAAGTTTTACAAATGTCTTTTTATTAAATGATGATTTTTTTGTTCGGATATGCTGAAATTTTTTAAATATATTGTAAAATTTCCAAAAATAAAATATTATTTAGAATGGTTATATTAAGGATCAAGATCTTACAAAAAGAGAATTTAAATAATTATATTAACATTTAAAAACTGTATTTAAACATAAATTCACACAGCAAGTAAGATCGTAAAATGGACATTGCGACAACAAATTAACCAACTTGTACAAAATTTTAATGCATCCCCCCTGCCTTCAACATATTTTGGGGGGCTATCTACTGTAATTAGGATAGATAATATAAATTTGAAATCAGTAAATTGATGTTTAAGGCAAGAATTATTAATGTTTTTGCTGGAAAAAATTAAGATAAGTAAATTTTATTTTCAAATGATTTTAAATGTATTTTTTAAGTATAACTCTGTCATACTATTTTTTCTCAATATGCCTGTATTTATTTCATTGATGGATTGCAAAATCTTTTTATCATTTAAGTACTGTTATTTAAATCAAGATAAAGAAAGGTAAGGAATTATAGGAAAAAATATATGAAAAGTTTAAACCAATTCAAATTTAAAAAATGTAATTCATAAATTTAATTAAATAAGTTACTACATTTTAAATCAATTACATTATTATTTAAATCTTTATTATAGGTAATTTTTTTTAAAGAAAGGACAGTCAAAATGCATGGAGTAATATGCAATATTAGCTGAAACACAAAAATCACCAGTACCATTAAATAATGTATCTACAAAAATCTTTACAAAACTCCATAACTTTGATGTGATTAATGCATTATATAGCATTCTTAGAGTGAAATGAAAACCTACCAAAAAATGGAAACTTCATTTAAAAGTAGTTTTAAAAAAAATTTAGATCTACATAGTTAAATGTTATCACCATTTGAAAATCAAACCTAGTATCCATTTAAGTAAACTTTTATACAAATCTACATGATAATTTCAAAAAAAAAAAAGACTTAATCATACCTTTTCTTTATTTTTTAGTTCCTTCTCAAAGTCTTCTTTTGTTGATAGTAATTGTGCTGTATGGGAAGCTAACAATTCTTCCTTATTTTTTAATGCATTGTCCAAATCCTCTTTTAGTTTTTCTATCTGGACAGATAAGCTCTTCACATCTGTATTTCCAGTTTCTAACAAACTGTGCATATTGAGTAATTCTTCCTCTTTTTCTTTTAATTTGCTATCTTTTTCATTAAGAACCTTTGTCAAATCTTCAAATTTTGCTTCCACTTCTATCAGTTTCTGAATAAACAATAAATTATTTCAGATTAATTAATAAAAGGCTGTAAAAAATCAATTTCAGCATTAACATCCTTCATTTTAAAGAAGGCTACATATAAAAAGAAAACAGTAATAAAGTTATGTACCATATGTTTTCTGTGTAAAAATCTAGTGTTTTGCAACTTTTTTAGAGTTAAATTAATTTCCGGGTTAACATGCGAACTTGCTAATCACTTTAAAAAATTGGATATTTCCACTGAGTTGGGTGCACATGAAAAACATAAATATTTCTAAATAATCATTTTTTTAAAAATGAGTTGTTATTAAAATTAGTCTGAATTTATTATTTTGAAATTTCTAAAATTTATCTATTTTTTATTGGTTCCAGAATGTTTGAAAAAATTTTTCTGCTAGGAGTTAAAAAAAGAAACAGTGGCACTAAAATTGTATAGCTTTTTTTTTCTTCTAATTTACCCTTTTCACTGAAAAAAAGGAGAGGCTCATTACTTCAGATAATTGACTTGATTCACACAAACAATTTTGACAAAGTGGAGTTAATTGGGCGATTACAAGAACACGATAAGCATATAAAAGAAACAAAGTTCTAAGAATTTTGTTAAAAGGACCTTTCTGTTAAATAAATTTTTAAAAAAGCAACTAAATTGACAATATTTATCAATTTGAAATCATTTCTACAGCAAAAAAGGAATGAATGATAAAGATTGTACTTAGTTTAAGAATTTTAATCAGTTAAAAATTATTAAATTATTTCCAAAACATGCATTATTAATCAAATGAGATAAAATTATTTAATGATGATTAAATATTATCTATAAGTACTATAACAAATTGAAAAACTTTTAAGAAAATAGAATTTGACTTATACATGTGAGAGACTCTCAATTAGTATTAAAAAAATCATACCTAAATATCAAAACTTTTGAAGGAATTTTAAAAAAATATTTAACAATAAACATACCTCATCTTTCTTTTTCAATTCTGAGTCAAATTGCTCTTTTTGAGTTTGAGATAGTTTCTCACGTGATGCTATAATATCTTCTTTGCTCTGGGAAAGATCACCTATTTCTTTTTTTAGTTTTTCAATTTCATTATTTAAATTACAAATATCATCATCTTTTGATTTTATCTTGTTTTCCAAGTCTAGAAGTAATTCTTTCTTTTCTCTCAAAGCAGCATTTTTTTCACTTAAATCATTTGATAATAATTTATTTTCATTTTCAAGTTCAGCTAATTTCTGAAATAGAATAATCAAAATTTATAATTTGTGAAACAAAATTAAAACCATATGAAATTCAGCATAGTATTTTGCAATAAAATTAAAAATATTGAGTGTATTTTAACTGATAATCTTTATGAAATTCATGATTCTGATTGATTGTCTTTATTGACCTCCTCCCCCCCCCCCCCCAAATTCTCTCTATTTGTTAAGAATAATAATATTTTATTTCTTTTTCCATCTTTCTTTCATCCTTTAAGTGTAAACCGAAACAAAAAGAAACAATGATTTTTAAGAGTTTTTGTATATTGTAGTAATTTTAAGATAATTTGCATTATAAGTTTTCTAAATTCAAAACCAGTTTTGCATCAAAATATAATTAGTGACAAAAAGAAAATAATCTGTAGAAAAAATGAATATTGCTAAAGCAATTAAGCCATTTCACAATTGCTCATAGATCTTTTATTTTCATTCCATTTATTTTAAAAGTCTATCAATAGTAAGAGAATATAAATAAAAAATCCATAATTACAAAATTGTTTGAAAAATTCTTCTTCATAATCTTACATTCCTAAGTTTATGAAAATGTGAAAATTGTTTTATTAACTACACTAAGGCACAGATTAATGATATCACAAATCTAATTTCTCCCAAGCCTTCACCAATAAAGTTTTGACTTCAGTAATAGTAAGAATCCCACACTTTAACTAAGTTTAAAAGGAATCTTGTCCCTTCCAAGACAGTAACAAAGAATCACAAATGTGCCCACATTGCTTATTATTATTAGTAGAAGTATTAGAAAAAGATCTACAAAGTGATCAAAGCTATCATAAATAATACATCATTTTTAATGCACAAGTCAATGTTTATTTTAAATATATTTGCTTTGAATTTGATTTTGATTTAATAAGCTATTCAATTTCTTCAGAATGTTAGTAAAAATAATTTTTTACATGTGAATTTGAGTATATCTTTTATTAGAGCCTTTATTTTGTTGAAGAACATGTTTCTAGTATTAAAATATATTAACAGCATTTATCAAATTCTTATTATGAGATAAAATGAATAACTAAAAAATAATAAATAATAGTAGAAGTATGGAAATAAACAACTTTTCCCCCTTATTCAATATTCTTTTTCAACATTCAAAGAATATCATTCTTTTTAGCTTTTCTTCTTCTTCTTTTTGATTAAAATCATTAAATTAGTCTCAAACTGATTTAATGTTATTGATGTGAGTAGAATAAAATAAAATTAATATATTTTTAATACATATAATAAAATACAGTATTTGCAAAAAAAAAAAAAAAAAAAAAAAGTAACAGGGTTGCCACTTAAATCTGGGGGGGGGGGATCCCCAGGCTTTCCCTGCACAGATAATCAAGATATGTAAAACTGTATAAATAGCACTCTTGTGTTAGTTATAATCCAATATGATTTTCAGGAATGGAAAAGCAAAGAGAGGAAGTAACAATTTAACATTATTTGAAACAATAGCATATATTGGGATGCATATTAAGAGAAGGTTTGTTATACACACAAAAAATAACTTTATTGGGATTTATGTATGTTACCTCTCATGCTCTGTAACTGTAAATCACTCAGAATTAAGAACTTGGGCAGAATGAAACAAAAAAAAAAAATGTTACCATGATTATACCAAATCATTTAACCATTACTTAATAAAAAAAAATTAAAAGGTAAAATTACTTTTCATGGAGCTAATCCATAACAAATAAAACACATTATTGTAAAACATATATATAT
>JAOUZG010046798.1:0-47511 GCA_026289955.1 Argiope argentata | reverse complement strand
TTTTTTTTTTTTTTGCATCTGATGAATACATAGCAGAAACAAGAGCATTCCTTTCTGAAAGATTAGCTTCTGCAGTAAGAATTGAGGGTACAAGGAACTATCATAAATTTAATCCCATTAGTAAATCTATGCTTTCAGTTTCCAATGTATCTGTGAACACAAAAAATCAAATTGAAGTATCTGCAGTAGGTAAGCAACCTGGCAAAAAATTAGATCCTAGTCACATATCTAAAGGTATGTATGTTGCTTGCATCTATGATAAGAAATGGTGGTTAGGAGTTGTTTTAGAAAACAGTTATTAAAAAAAGTGACATTCTAATACAATTTATGCATCCTCATGGCTCATGCCAAAATTTCTATTGGCCAGAAAAACCAGACACACGCTGGATTCCATATAAACATTTGTTAGATATAATACCAATGCCTTAAGCAGGGACACTACAGGATGCATGTTTTCAATATCAAATGAAACTGTAAAAAAAATACTGAAACTTATGCTTGCAATTGAATAAAATTCTGTGTATAGAATGTTGCTGTAGTCCTGTTGTGTTGCTTATAAAATAACATTTAGTTCCTTTATTTTAACTGATTTTTCATTAAATTATTTATGTAACTTTATGATTACAGCTCAACAAAGTTCAATTTTAGAGAAATTCTATTTCTTGATTTGATTAAATGCTAATTTTGCTATGAAGTATATAATTATTTTAGTTATTACTAAATGAATTAAAAAACTAAACTTCTCAAACTTTTATAAATAGATAGTATAGCTAATTACAAATGCTATATTTTTCCTTTTTTATTAATAAATCAAATCTGCCAGAAGGGAAACACAAGCACATAGCATTAGAGAAAAACATACATATGCTATCAATAGGATATCTATTTATGCAAGGAATAACCAAAAGTAAATTCTTTCCCAGTGGATAGCTAACACATCAGTAGCATATTTCATAAAAATAAAAAAGTTTCTAGTGTTCCCCTTTTATGAGAAAAATGGCTGCCAAGATGGCCAACGTTGCATGTTTTTGTGGAATGGTTTGTATTTAAGCCAAATATTTCCAAGAAGGAGCGAGAAACCCAAGTAATTTGCTGTGAGGGAATTTATAGTGTACATCCCTACTCTACCAGAAAGTGAGTAAACCTTTGGTTTTACACCCCCCCCCCTTTGGAATTAATATCTCGAATTTAGCAAAATTGGGAAAATCAATTTTTTTTTGTTGGAACTTCTAAGAGTACTGTACCTTAATAATTTTCATTAAAAACATTGTAGTATTTTTCCCCCGAATGCCTGAAGTAACTAGTTTTTATAGATATCTAAGAATACCACATTATATGCATACAATGTTTTAGAAAAAAAAAAAAAAAAATAACATCAATTTCTTGGTATTTTGAGGGAGGGGGCAAAACCTTTATGACCTGTATATCCATAAATAAGTGGAGCATGTAGCTAAAAGTTAGGACTTTTCATACCTTTCATAAATCTGTGAGCCAAATTTAAAGAAAATCTGAGCCGGTCATGAAACCCTCATCAGGTGAGTTGGTATGGAATTACTCAAATATAATTAATTATTTTATATAATTTAATATTGGTACTTTTATGTTAGCCAAGTGCAAATGTTCCAATTGTGAATCAAACGTTACCCAAGTCACCAAGCAAAGTCAATGACAAAACAGTCCACAGAATTCTATCTTATTTGGTGATTTTTTGCTTGTGCCCAGCTAATGAAAAAGCAACTTAATAATAAATCAAAAACACTCTTTGAAAAAATTACAAATAGCGGTCTCCTTTTAATAGGGCATTAAAACATTTTATTTTATTTTAAACTGAATTTTTTGAATATGTCCACAGACCTTACAATAATTTTGGTAGGAAGCAAACAAAGAGTTAAATAATAGTTTAATAGAGCTAAAACGAAGGACTTTTTAGCAATTATTTAATAAATATTTTAAAACTTTAAGATTTCAGATGAAGCCATAAAATAATGTTAAAATGAAACTAACAATATTTCATAACATAATTTTTGCATACCTTTGTTTTGATTCAAATTCCAGTTCATTTAGTATAAGTAAACATTCATCCTCATTTTGTAAAAATAAATTCCCTATGGCTATACTAATATTGGTACTTTTCCGTTAGCCTCGCATAAGTAAAAAATTGTCGAAGAAATATGGTAAATTTCTACATTATTTGGCATTTTTTTTGCTTCAAAATCTCTGTAAGGCATTTGGCACAATTATACATTAATTAAAAATCGCAATTTTTAACTTGTGCTTGTCTAAGTACCCGAATTTTCAGCAAGACAATTATTTAATGGATAGCAACTTCCATAGACAGCTTCAGTAATCATATACAAAGGGAAGAATCCAAAACTTGATGTTATATAATCTCTCCAACAGGATGAATAGTTATTATTATCACTTTTCTTTGTATTTTATAATCAATTTGAATTCAAAATATACTCTCTAAATTGAAAAATAATAATTTTAAAGATGCTGACGCATTATGAAGTCTAGGAAGTTTTTATTTTTAAAAATTACAAAATAACTCCTTTTATATATTAAAAAATTTACGTAAATATAAAGACATTTATGAATTGGATTGCAAATCAAGAGGCAGAAATTACAAGATTCATATCATAATTTAAAGCAATAGCAGAAAATGCTCGCTGTTAATTTGCCATTTTAGAATTCTATAATAATGAATTCTTGTATGGTTAATCCCACTCACATGCATTTTATATGTCTTAATAAATTATATGGTTAATATTTTTTTACAACATATTTTGTGATTTGTAAAAAAATCACAAAATTTTTTATATACATTTTTTACACACATTTTTTATACAGATTGTATAAAAAAAACAAATACTCGCAAAATTTCATATCTATTAAGTTGAAATTCCACTATCCAAAATGAAAATTTCTAATTTTAAGATTAAAACAGAAAAGTGCCATAAAATTAGTACCTCTTCCTTATCTTTAAGTGATTTCATATATGTTGCTTTTTCTTCATTGAGGGCATCACATGATTGCTTTGTAGCATTTAGCTCACTTTGTACTTTGGAAATCTCATCTTCCTTTACTTTTACTGTTTCTGCTAAGGTTGAAATTTGAGAATCTTTTTCATTGAGTGCTGATTTTTTAGATTCCAACTCATTCACCAAAGAATCAAGTGCAGATTGCTTTGATTGACTGTCCTAAAAAATTAAGATGACAAATGAAAAATTTAGATAGCAGTTATATTATTGTCCAAATCAATACTTTTTAAAGAAAAAAATACTTTTTTTAAAAAAAGTTTGTAGTGACACTAAAATAAATATAATTATAGAAATACTTGCCAAATTAGGGAACTTTCATACAACCATAATATAAGTGTTTACAATTTTAAAAGGAAAAAAATGACCTCAGACTTGATATACAGATATATATTAAATAAATAATATATATATCAGACAAAATCATAAGTTAAATTAGTGTGAAATGAAGTGGCCAATTTTAAATTAAAAACAATTTCTCTATTTAATTTTCTATTTACCAAGAATGTTTATAGCAAAAAATTTAAAGTTTGAAAATTAATTTTTATCAGTGACAAAAAAAAATAATAATGCAGAAAATAATAATAATAAAGAGTGATTGAAACTGTTTATGCAAATTGGCATTTCAGTCATGTTTTCAATAAAATTCAATTAAATTGATGGCTTAAGAAACTTAAAATTCTAACATAAGTATTATGCGCCAACTATGTTATTAGGTGTTAATTCTTTTGTAATTTTATTTTGACTTCCATATTTTTTTATTAAAAAACATTTGCTAACTTTTAAAATGCTAATTAAATATACTTAAACTTTATCACTTCCCACAATTGGTGTAAAATAAATTTCATTATTCATTGTTCTTATTATTTTTGCAATAATAAACTCTGACAGTAGTTTGAAGAATAGAACATTAAAAGTGAATATGTTTGCCTTAGGTTCAAATCCTGATTAACTAGACTAATCATAAGGCAACTATGTGAAGTAAATATTTCGTTTCTTGTTTATTTACCTTATAAATAATTATAGTTATTGAAATTCAATATAGGCAATCTAAAAGATTTTTTTAAATATATAAATTCTGAGTCATGCAATCTATGGTCAAATTCTCTGTTCTGTTATGTTATGTTATAACTAGTATCAGACTAATTTTTTCAAACATATATTTTAACTGCACTTCAAAAATCTTTGCACCTTTCATAGTAACATTTTGAAATCTTAAAATGAATTTTTCTGAAATTCATTAATCGTATGGGGCTCTATATTTGGAATTGAAATTAAATTAATTACTATTATCTAAGCTATGAAAATATTATACTGTTTTCAGAGAACGTAATGTAACAAAGTTACTAACTAATAATTAAAAAAAAGGAAAAATTAGATTAAAAATTTCAAATTTATAAACATTATATATACAAACATATTAAAATTAAAAGCAAGAAAAAATGGAAGCATACACAAAGTGAATATTTATTAGTATGCTTTCCTCACATACTAATTTGTACTAGAAAAGTATTTAGGGAGAAGTTAGTCTTAAAGATATCCTCCAATAAAAAATTATCTATAGATTTTAATTTAAGGCTTTACCAAAATTTTAAATGATGCAAAAAATTAAAATAATTTTTGTTAAAAATGGCCAGACAAACGCTCTTAAGTAATTCTCAATGAGAACATTTTTCCTTTTCTCTGTAAATCTGAATAAATTAGTAACACCAAATTTACTCAACTCAAACTTTACTCAACAGCATTTTCTTCCACTCAAAAATGATATTTTAGTAAAAGTAAAATTGCATATTATTTTAAACTACAGCATGTCAAAATGTCGACCATATCGGAAACATGTTCATCAATTAAATTTGTTTTTTCAAAGTGACAAATTTTAGTTTCAGATCAGAAACGTTTAACATTAAAGACAATTCTTTACAAAACCAAAATTTTCAGTTGTCTGTTAGAAAATTTAGCAACTTAAATTATTTAAAAAATCTAATTTAGTATAGAATTTATGTAAAATCACTTTAAAGTGAAGGACAGAATCAAAAGTCACTTTTATAAGGTAACTTTAGCAAGTTACCATTTCTTTCACACAATAAAAACTATAATTACCTCTTTAAACGTTTTTACTATGTCTTCCTTTTCATCAACCAATTTCTTCATTTTATTTTCCAAGGATATAACTTTTTCTGAACTATCCATACTCATAGTAGACATTTTTTCTTCAAATTCACTTATTTTCAATAGCAATTGAGAATTAGTTTCTGTGATTTCACGAGCTTCTTTTTGTAAAGTGACAATCTCATTCTGTGCCTTAGACACTTCTTCTTCCTTCTCTTGCAAGCAGTTTGTTGTATGCTCTATTTGTTTTACTAATCCAAGAATTTTCTGTAAATATTTAATATTATTGTTGATGTTATCAGGAATTTAAAAGTTGCATATGGTATATAGTTATGAAAGAATACTTCACAAGAAACATTTTCACAAATATTTTATTACGTTATATGTCAAAAATTCTGTATTTTTATCTGAATCTACATTGTAAAACACAATAAGAAATAAACTACATTTCAGTGTTTACAAAGAGCACAAAAAAAGTTAAACATAATATCTTTTGTAAAATTTTATAGTATTTTAAAAAAGCAAAATCGTTTATTTTGGCACATTTTAGTTATTTTTTAAATACACTGAGTGAAATTTTTTTAAAGATTAATATAAAAAATGAAATTTTATTCTGGCTACTGCTGCTAACTGAGAAAAAAAAATAGTTAGAGAAAAACTACTCAATTAATATTAAGATAAATAATAGTTGTACCTAATATATTAATAATAAAATGTTCAATCTAATAGCTGATCAAAATTAGCAAAATCCTCCCCTCCTTTTTTAATACCTGTTATTTTGCAAATAATAATTAAAAAGATTCTAGGGATGCTTAACTCAAGGTACAATTCTGTTGCCATGAAAAAACTTTATTCAAATATTTAATTAATATTCCTGCATTATTAAAAAAAATTTCCAATACATAAAAATTTCAAATTTTATGCCTTTATAAATATCCTTAAAAAATTTTGAAAACTGAATGTGTTTTGTGACCAAATTTGGTTATTATTATACTGAGTCAAGAATCTAAGTTGATATATGTCACATAATCTAAAATTTTTTCCATGCTCTGAGTGTATTAGTTTGAATTAAAGTAATCAATTAAATACTATTTTGTTTTTGTTCAATTAACTGTAAATATTTGTAAATAAAAGGAATTAATTTCAGTTTCTATTATTTTAAGTCCAATCAATCGATGAATTTATTAGAATTACAATGAAGGGGAACTAAAATATACTTTTTTGTCAAAATTATACACAAATAAAAAAAATGCACAATACACAATTTAATTAACTATTTAATAAATAACAATATGCAAATTCAACATTTCAAATTATTTCCGTCAAAACCCATGTATTATTAAAGGAGCGCCTATTTTGATAGATGGATTAAAATTAATTAATTGAATATTTTCTAAAAGAAGACAGAGCAAAGTTTTGCATACCAGGAATCTTATCACATGATAATTAAAATAACATTTACAGCAAAAAGCCAATCACAATCAATAAGATGGGAGTAGTTATTGAAAAATGATGAATCAAAATCTTAATTAATATGCTAAAGAACATTAACATTAACATTCTGACTTAAGAGTCAAGACTGCTAAAACCTTCAATAATGGACAAAATTCTGTAATTAAATTAAATTTTTACGAAATTCTAAATGTTTTATTCTTAGCTTTTCATGTAATAATTATTCAAAACAAAACCCTTTTTATTCCAGGAGATCCCAAGTTTAAATTAACATTTACAAAAATTAAATATAACAGATGAAATAAATAAATAAATAAATAAAATAAAGTCAATATTTATGAAATTAAAAAAATGTAAAATAAAAATACCTCCTCTTTTTCTGAAATACTAGACTGAAGTTGAGTTTTCATATTTGTAACTTCCTCTTCAAGAGATTTTTGCATTATCGAATTTTCACGCAATTCAGATGTTTTTTGTTCCAAATCTTGACTTAAACTCTGATTTTTGTTTTTTAATTCAGCAAGCTCTTGAGTTTGAATTTCCAGGTTTTTATCAAGGGTTGATATTTTTGTATCTTTTTCTTGAATGGTAATTTCATCTTCTTTGAGAAGATTAGCTTTTGTGCTTAATTCTTCAGATAGTAACTTAATTTTCTAGCATAAAATAAATTTTTAAAAATCAGTCACAAAAGAAAATAACAAATGAATAAGATTAAAAGGAAAATCAACAGAATGTATTCTTTTTTTTTAAAAAAACATATAACAATAATTTTACAATTTTAACATATAAATTTAAAAAAAAAATGAAGTTGAAAATGAAAATAAGATTTCATAAATTAAAAAAAAAATGCTTAAAAGTAAAATACTTAAAATTAATTTAGGTCAATGAAAATTGCAACACAATAGAAATGTTAATTAAAAATTTTATTGGTTTTTAGTTAAAGTTTTTAAAACATAAGTTATCTTTAAAATTATAAAATAATGCTATAAATAAAAAGGAAAACCATTAATACAATTATAGCAGAATAATTTTTTTCCAGAGAAAGAAATAATAATACCAGTTTATAAACTTTAATTAAAGATGTTTCATTGATTTTGTTTTCAGAAATCAAAATCTGAAATATTTTCATGGAAATAACTGTTTTTAAAAGTAAACATTACATTTATTAAGAGAGAGAGAGAGAGAGAGAGAGAGAGAGAGAGAGAGAGAGAGAGGAAAAAAGGGATTTGAAATTCTAGTCCGAAACCTCAAAGAATTATGATGTTTTAGCCAGTTCTAATTATTTTTATTTTATTTTAAAATTTTAATCTGACTTTTACAGCATCAATGATTTGCATGCACAAATTCAAACAAATTATTTAATAGTATTACATTGCACTTGTGCATAAATGCAATACTGTTGGTAATGAAAATCACTTTTATAAAATGCATTTAAGAATATCTTTAAAATTCATTAAATATTAGAGAAAAACTGACATGAAAGTAAAATTAGCAACTCTGAAAATCTAATTTTTTTAATACTTCAAACATGTAAGAATAGTGCTTCTATAATATGCCTCACAAAAATCACAAATCATTAAATTTTAGTTAAAAATTAAAAACTTTCTGGTGAACGACTATGACATAAAAATCAATCAAATGCAAAATTTGGTTGCTCAGGATTGAATTGCAATCTCACAGAACAGTGTGAATTATTTTCAACATGTGCTTCACAATTCATAGATAAAATGCAAGTTTTACAAACAATATCATATTGAAATTGATGTAGTTGGTAAGTCAAAATTTGTTCACTTGTTATGAAATGCAATATAGAAAGTTTATTTTAAATCTCACACACACACACACATATATATATAAATATATGTTGTCCTTCTTTTCTAAATCCCAATGAGATAGACTCGAAATTTTTTTAACAAATCTTAAATTAACATTTTTACATTATAAAAAAGATTTTCATTTCCTATTTATAAATATAAACATAATAAATTAAAGAAGAGCACTTAATGTAATTTCCTTCATTTTATTATACAATATTTTTTTATATATATTAGGATTCATAAAGTAGCAAAACAACTGTGCAGACACTACTGCTGAATTAATTTATAGGCAAAGGACTTTAATCGTTTTTCAATAATAAATAATGTCAAAGAGGAAATAAGTTGTATAGTATAATTTTACAACACTAAAAATATAATAAATGTTAAAGACAAATGTAAAATTTACAATGTATTAACTCTTGAACAGCATTATTATTCTTAATTCATGTTAAATATATACAAAAAAACATAAAATAAATAAATGAAATAAAATTTACCTCTCCTAATTCTTTTACAATATCACTACTATTGGTTTCTGCAGCAGTATGAAGTGCAATCTGCTCATTCAAACCTTTATTTTCTTCTGTTAGTTTAGTTAATTTTTCAAGCTGAATATTTAACTCAGATTTTAAATTTGAAATTACATCTTCTTTTTCTTGATTTGTGTTGTTTAATGATGATAAAATATTCTTATGTTCCTCATTAGATTCGCCCAACATTTTTTTCATTTCTTCCACTTCTTGCATATATTTCTGTAATAGGCATTAAGGCAATTTTATATATATATATATATATATATATATATATATATATATATATATATATATAATCTTAATAATTCAGCAATTCATATTTTAAATTTCAAAGAAACAAAAGGAAAAAATATATTTTATATAAAGTAATAATATTTACAATGCATTTCTATACTTAAAAAGTTTTATAAAATGAAACACAACTTCATAAAAATAAAGAAATGTCCTGCCTTTAGAAAAATCATTTCACAAAATTATAAAAATAGAACAAAAACATGTTAAATTTTTGTTTTAAAGTTAATATAAAAATTATCCTTTAATAACATTATTTTAAAAAGTTACAAAATTATAATGATGGAAATCAATAGCTTGATGCTCATATCTTAATGTTTTTATAAGGTAAAGCAATGAGCCCAATGTTGACAAAACATGTTAAATTGATGCTAAATCCATTTCATAAAACAGAATTTTCTAAGGTTTTAATAACACAAGTTTGTAAATTAATTGAAATGATAAAATATAATAATAAGCAAATAAAAAATGCATTAGAATTTTTCTAATATCTTTATTCTTAAGAAACGAACAATAGATGAAGGGGCAATAAATAAATACATGAAATAAAAAAAAAATCTAAAAAAACTTGATGTGATAAAAGTTTATAATTCTACAATTAAGTTTTATAACATCGATTATTTGGTTATTTCACATTGGAATTTTATTAACACATTTATCAACAAATAAACATGGATTTTAAAAAAATTGAGAGACATTATTTTCTTTATATACAGTAGAAAGCCTTAATGATTTGCAACTGAGAATTTTTATTTTAAGATATATTATTAAATTACTTAATATAGCTCATATTATATATTTAATTGGTTATTAATTTTTAGATAGCTCATATTACATTAAGTATGTAAAAAATAATTTTTGTTTCTACAAATTCCAGCATATTATTTTTTCAGTTTCTAAACATTAAAATGACAATAAAAGGAAAGTCAAACTCTCCCACCATATTAAAATGGGTTTGAAGATCACAATAAAAAAAATTAATTCTTTCAAAAATAATTTAAACAAGTGCTGCTGAGAAAAAAAGAAATTCTTTACACGAAAAAATTTATAAAATAATTATCTGTAGAACTGTAAATTTGAATTAAAATAATAGTTTAAAGTATTTATAGTAAAAAGTCACTTTTATTATAATAATTTTTTATTTAATAATATTACATTGTGAATAATCAAGCATCCTCATCATTTCACAACAGATAATAAATATTTATTAAGAACAAAATTGAAGAAAATTTAAACATTTTATAATAAGCCAGAGATTTTTTTTCACCTTAATGATTAAAATAGTTCATAAGTACTTTAAAATTTCCCAGTAAACTGCATGTACATATAGTAAATTCTTTACTTTTTTAAATATTTATTTTAGATATTTTGCCATTGTGAAATTTAAGCAGACAAGAATTGATAGTTTAAATTCTTTACAAAGTTTTCAACTGGGAATGAACCAGGTGTATTATCATCTAATGTTTTCCTTAAAAAACTTGAAGACATCCAACTTCTATTTTACTAATATTATAACACAAATAGCCAAGTCTCTTTGAATAAGATGGAAAGATCAGAATTCAAATTGTTAATAGTCTCAACAACCATTTTTATTTACTTAGAATGAAGGTATAAAAGATATAATATCAGACTATAGAACACACTTTAAGAAGTAGTTTTAATTACATAGTATTAAAAAAACTAGCCTTTAGCATTCTTATACAACTAAATTTTAGATTCAGAAAGATTGTAAGAATAATCAATCCTGGTTCTACACCTTATGATGAATGAATCATCTATAATAATTGGATAGCAAAAATTCTCATTATGAATTCATAAAACTATATTTATTGCTCTTACAGCTTTTGGGAAGAATTCCTAAATAATCTTTTATAGCTTCTTTGCAGAGTGAAAAATTAGGAATTGAATTTTATGCTTTGTTGTAATTACAGTTTAAAATAGGTACCCACCTTTAAAAAATAAATTTTTAATAAAAATAAAATTGATACAATTTTTAAGAAATTAAAATAGGAAAATTTCAAAAAAAAAAAAAAAAAAAAAAAAACAATCTACATTAACCAGATTGCATTTTAGAAGAAATATAAAAATTGAAAAAATAACAAATTCAAAGTACAAAAAAAGGAACAATACGTACATTTTTTTCTTCTTTTAATGCTTGCAAATCTGCTTCAAGAGTAACTATTTTTTCTTTAAATAAAACTAGTTGAGGATCAGCATTTTGTTGTTCAGGAACTTCACTTAAATTTTCTTTTCCACTAAGTATTTCTTTTATATTAATAAACTTAGGATCCTGCAATAAGAAGAGTAAATCTAATGAGTAAACAATTCTAAATGCACAAATGATTATATTTTCTTACTTTAGAAACAATAGAAGTTTATTAATGAGCACTTCAATAATGTTATATTTTCTTTTGAGCATATTAAGATTATTTTTTAAACCTCGTCCCTTTTTTCTAAAAAATATTCTTTTTGACCATCTTTTTAACAAATATTTTATAATGTGAAATTAGCTAAAGGGATGAAAATATATTAAATAAAATGAAGAAAGACAAAAAATAATTTCACAGCACTTACTAATTTTTCATTTAGGAAACTCTCAAGTCGGCTTATAATCTGGTTTTGCTGTTGCAGTTGCATCTGTAAACATATTTTTAGTAAATCAATTTGTATAACATTAGAACAAAAACTAATGAATAGATAGGTAGACAGATATGCTAAATTTATCATACTTCTGAGTCACCCCTAGTAATTTTTTCTTCATCTAATTGGAACTGCAAATCTTCAAGTTTCCTAATAAGAAGAAGTGGAATATACTTTGGTGACAAGTAAAACTTAATGTATAAACAAAAAAGAGAGAATGAAACCACTATACTTCAAAATACATTTGATACATCATACGATTTCAAGCATTTTAAAACAAACTTTTAAATCAATTTATTATAACAGACTAATGGTAATTCTGACTAATTTTATAGTCAGAATAACTTAATATGTGTAATATCGAAATTAAATAATACTGAAACTCAACAGGAAGTTTCTTTCAGCTTACTAACACAGCATATTCTGTTCATTTCCCCTTAAAAAATTTATATGCCTCATGTATGTTGAGGCATATCACAAAGACAGCATGAAAATCAGAAAGTGAGTCCCCCATAGGGAGATGGCATTAAAAAAATAACATTGAAGCAAAATGTACAAAACCTAGTATGCGCATTAGGCTTCTCCTTTTGATAAAATATGCTTAAAAAATGACAGAAAATTTGCAACAGATACCAACTATCACATATAAATTTCATACTAGATTTGGGTAATGGAATTAAAATAAGAATTAGTAGTAGTGGCCCGCCTAAACTTTTTTGCATTCTTTCAAACAAAGATGTTACTCATTAGATATTCACTAAGTCCAAGAATTTCATAATGGACTTAGATTCTTGATAACTAGATTTTTATTTTCAGAATCCCACAAATGAGAGGTGTGCCTTGTAGAATAGTAAAGGAAAACAATCACTTGTACTTAGAATTGATAAACTATATAATGGGATATCAATTTTGGTATGGAATCATTATTTTTAACAAGAACCCTTTAATGATTACTCTAATATGTAATTAATACACAAGTAACAGAAAACTGAATTTGTATTTTGGATGTCCAATCAATGATCTCAGCCTTGATACAAATTTGACACCAAAAATGAAAAGTCCTGAATGTTTATGACTCTTGACAATAACTTTATTGGGTTTGTTCTAAAACATTTTATGTCCTGGGATAGGAGTTGTAAAAGTAAAGCTGCACTGACAAATTCTTTCTTGGAATATTGATATACAATGAATTCTTTCTGTGCATCTAATATACTTATGGTTGTTTTTAAGAGCTATTTGTTATTTATGTGCTTTTATTAAGGGAAATATTTATGTTTGCCTTAAATGTTTTTATTTTATTTTATGGAGAATAAAATTTTGCTATCCTCTACTAGACCTGTTGAGCTTTTCACCACATACTCATCAGTAGGATTTACATAATTAGTATAGACCAATAAAGTTATACCTTTTTTCTAATGATAATTGCTGTTCCAAGTCTTTCTTCTCATTTTCATGTTGCTGATGCAAATTTAACAATTCATTATACTTGGCTACAGCCTAAAGAAAATTAACATAAATCAATTCACATAATAAGAAAGTTATTTAATTTAAGGTATTCATCAGCATCTAATTATTTTTTTTATAATAATGGTGAAGTCATCCAATATAATGGTCATACCTCCTCACATTGACTAACAACTTTAGCATATTCTGTCCTTTCCAGGTCATGTTCTTTTAGTAGCTGTTCAATATGCTGTTCTTTTTCTTTTAATACTTCCTACAAATTATAAGAGGCACATCTTATAAATTTTTTGATACATTCATAATCATTAACAATATACATAGTGTTTTTTTCCTTCAAAATTTAAGCTTAAGTATCCATATAAGCTTTAAAATAAATGATGCTAATATATAACATAACAAAGCAAAGCAAAAAAACCCTATCAAACATACAAGCAAAAAAACATGCAAAAAAAAAATGAAGCAGCTATATTTCTAAATATACTATCATTTGAAAAATAACATTTATTTATGTATGTAAATTATGAAGTTTTCAATTCTTTTTCGTTAAAACCCTCTTTTTTGTAAAATCAATAAAAAATACGATTTAGAACAAAGCAAATAAATTTTGAGGTAATTAAAACATTACTATGACAGCAAAATTCATGAAATGTGATAAAATAAAATTTAGAATTAAATGGTTGAATTAATTTTAAAATTTATTAATTTAGAATAGAACTCGGATTTAAAAAAAATTAACACTATCTCTTGAATTTCATCATTAATTTTATATGAAATATATGTTTTATTAATATTATATTTGTTTAATATGTAAACATTACAGTAAAATAAGTACCTATTTTTTTTAACTATTTAATTTTGATTTTTAAAAAATTGAAATGCTTTGTTATTAATTGTTAATTCATGCTAAATTAAGTATTTTTGATTTACAACAAAATGTTCAATTTTTGGTTAATTGTAAAAATAATTTGCCATTTTTATATCATATGAAATAAATAATTACATAAAATTTTATCATTTAAAAGGCTACAACAGATATAATACTTTTAAATAGCAATAAAAACATAATATTACTCAAACATTCAAAAGCTTAGCCATTAAAATAATCATTATAATCAATATATTTTTAAAGCTAATTTATATAATTCTATTTTAAAGTACAAACTTTTTAGAAGAAGAAAAAATATTTTGTGAGCTCATTTTATATACATAACTTACTTCAAGAGCACGGCTGGTTGTCATTAAACCCACACCAGTACTTCTAACTCTCTGCTGTAAAATGAAGCATTATTTAGCATTTAAAAACAGGGAAAGGGGCAATGCAGAGGAGTTAAGACACTCAATAACAGAAATACCATGTGAAGTAATTTTTGTCTATAAAAAATAAAATTTCAAACCATGGCAAGAAAAAATGCAAAAGATAGAGCAACTTACTTTTTAGCTTTCTTTCAGCCGCAGATGCAATCCTATCACAATGCCATCCTACTATCAATCACTTTAAAAATTTGCTTTCACATAAAAATAATAATGAAAAAAAATCGCGAAAGGCATTTTTTACATTTATACGTGCAAAGATTATTGCATATATAATGGTTAGGGGAAACTAAATGAGTTAAGGAACACAATTCATGCACTAAGAAATTTTCTGATCAAAAACTGGTTAATCAGGTTACCTGTGAGTTAGTAAGTGATGTGACACCCAGCTTCACTCTACTTGCCTTTGAGCTGGTGCTCACAGAGCTACTTAGAGAATCTCTACTATTAGATCTCATGAGAGGTGTACCCCTTACTGAAGGAGTTCTTGGGGTAGCTGTGCCACCAGCTCTGGAAACTTTGTGTACCGGTGCAAACAATCCAAATTTCATTGGGCATGTGAAATATCTAGAACACAAATTTTGAATCCATTTTAGAAAATAAAAATTCAAGATAAAATTAAATTATTATTCATAGTATTTTCTAAAATTTTGAATTACAACTTTTTTAAATATACCTTCAACACTCATTAACAGTATTTTCAATATACATTTATGAGCATTGTAGAGAGAGTATCAAAATGGCATAAATTGTATCCAGGATAAATTTGTCATATTGGTATTATATTTTAATTATTCATTTATAAAAATATTAAATACACAACATTCAATTCTGAGATGACCTCTAAACTTTTAGACAGAAGCTTGTTAGTATCACAGTAATATGCACTGGAAAGTTTAAGTTTTATTCTGGTTTCATTAATTTTTAAAATTACTTCAAACAAAATTGACAATTTATAAATAGTTTGCAAACTGATTTTTAATCAAAAAACTTTCATTTATACAATATTTGAATGATATTTAATTCCATTTCTAAACAGTAGACTAATTAACTCTAATGCTAATAAATATAATTGTAATTGTATATATTTATAATTTTAATAGCTTATTCTGCCACTAATAATATTAATTGCATACATAAAGCAGAATGATAATTATTATAAAAATATTGGTAACAAAATATATGTTTGCAAATACTCTATTTAATTTTTTTTTCAAAAACAGATTAGTTCAAAAAGTAAGACTCCCCCCATTCCAAAATGTAGGTTTTACCTGCCTCTTTTCTTTTCTTTTTGGAAAATTAACCATTTTAATACCATCTAAATGTGTAGAACACTTTTAGAAAAGAATTCATTTCTTGTCTATAAATTCAGATAGAAAATTACTTATAGGTATTTCTTAAAAACTTTCATTTGACAAAGTTAAATTTTTTTTTAAAAAATTGGGTATCAATCAACCATTTTCTTCCCGGCATCAAATACTTAAATATAATTATAAAAATTTTGCTCAGATTGAAATAATAATAATAACAAGTTTTTAAAAACTTATGCTTTTTAAAAAGTTTATTCTTGACTATTCAAACCATTTTAATAAATGATTAAACATTTTAGAGCCCTTTAAGTATCTATACATTTAATTTTTTGTCTATCATGTTAATAAGTTATTTAAATTCAAAAGCTTGATGTTATACCATACTCTTATTCTGCCAAATATAATGAAACAATGCTAAATGAGTATCTTTTATAATGAGTGATTTGAATAATAAGCAAAACAAGGTGTAAAAAAAAAGGAAGAATTCTATAAAGAGATGTTTCATAGAATAAATGGCATGCGAACACTGAGTTGTTACATACTAGGTTGGTCTAATCAGTCTATACTGAAAACTTGTTTGAAGCGAACATCTAAGTGAGAGAGAGATTTTGATTAATTTGAGCAAGTACCTTTGGAACCTTAATTGGTAAGATGATATACATGGCAAAAATTATGTTCTGAGAAGTGCAGAGCAATGACATCAATGACTTGGTAGAAGAATATAGCAAGAACTAACAAAGAATTTAAGAAGATATATTCTACATGACAGCTAAAAACAAAGGAGTATTTGGTCAGAGAAGAGAGAAATAATACAGCAACAGCTTTTGAATAAAATAAGGAAAATAATGAAAAATACAGCATCATGCAATGAGAAATGAGCTGCTGCCATTATAAGGCAGCAGCTGAGTCCACTAAAAATTCCTTTATTGATAAAAATTTTGCCAAATTTTAGCCAGAGGCAAATCTCTTTAACAACTTTCCAGCAAATAAAAAAAAAACTTTTAAATAATTAATTACATAATTATAAATTTATTTGAGTAATTCTTTTTGGAATGGAACACATTATCTTATTTTATATGGGAAAAATTGTTTTACTTTCACATTACAAGTAGGATTTAAGAACAAATTATGCTTATTAAAAAGGATCCAATATATCTGAAAACACAACGTGGCCGGCTCTTTTTAGATGGATAAACCAACTGCTCTAACCAATAAAGTCATTATTGTGCCTCCTTCTCTGCACTATGATACATTTCATAACAATACAATTAGACTAATAGAAAAAAATTAAGGCAAGTTCTACTCATATCTTTCTAAAGCTTATTAAAAATGTTGCTGCTTATAATATTATTGTTAGCATAGATATTTGTTATGGGAAATGCAATCAATAAAATTAAAAGTCTTTATGTGGTTGATAGTTAAAATAAAAAGGTATATTATTAAAAAAGAAGATTTAGTGAAAATTTAGATTATTTCATTGCATAGCTATTTGGGAATGTTGGATAGGAAGTCTCATCTATTATCCATGAATATCAAATCACAGAAAGAGGATACTAAATTGAAATGGCAAGACTTTCTTAAACATAATACAGAATGCTAAAGAACATGTACTAAATCTACCTGTATAATATACATACTTACAAAGTACAAGCACACTCTAAGATTATTTTCTTTTTGGAAAAAATTGCATTTCCCTAATTTGAAATGAATCTATGTTAGAGAAAGTTTTATGCATAATCAAACTACAATATTTGTCTGTGAGATATAATATTATAAAATTTCAAATTAATAAAAATTTAGAATACTTTTATAACAAAGGAAATGAGAAATAAATTCCAACTTCTTGTAAATAAAATTGCCAGTAGTATTTTTAAAAAAGGGGAGGGGGGAGGCAGAGAAAATTCTCTGTACTCCTGCATTTAATTACTGCTAGTCCAATGCAGCAAACACACCACCCTTCAGTTGTAGAAAAGGAATCCTAAAAAGAGATGCTGATTGTTTGCAATACAAATGAGAAATTGTAAGAGCTTAAGTATAAATAATGAATGTTGTGCACTTTATATATAATTAGAAATCTATAGTAGTTAAGTATGCATAGTAAATAAATAAAAATGTCATTTATTTCATTCTATGGACGACCAGTCTTGAGCTAGAATAAATCTAAGAATATAGACAAATGTATGAAATATATTTACTGTATTAAATAGCATTTTTATAAATATAAATTCCTAATAGTTTTAAATAATTCATTTTCTAAATATATTCATAACTATTTATTTATTTAAAAATGACTCCTTACCTTTTTCCTGCAACAGATCCATCATTCTTTCCTACAGGTTCATCAAGAGCAATCCCAGCCCATTCTCCTTTGGCAAAGTCTGTTGTACCAAGGAATTTTAAAATACCAGATTTGTCACCGGTGGTGGAACTAACGACAACTCTTTCCCCTACTCGTAACCGTGAACAGGCTCCTTTTGTACTACTGAGTGAAAGATTTGAAGCAGTGAGTCCTCGACTGGTTGGAGTAGCAAAACCAGGATTTCTAGGGGTAGTAGGAACTTTAGGTGTAGGTGTATCACCAGTTTCAGAAATTTCTCCAGCTGTCTTGGTTAGCTTCTGAGGTCGAGCAAATATACCTTTCTGAGGAGGGCAAGTAAAGTATCTCACACCAGCAACTGAGCCATCATTTTTACCAATTGTTTCATCCAACAACACTCCAGCCCATACACCAGGGGCAAACTGTGTTTTCCCAAGGAATTTGAGGATACCAGGTTTGGTGCCATTCACCCAAACTCTATCGTTTACCTTGAAGTCAACTGGGATTTCAGATGCAGCATCTCCAGCTTCTACAATTTTAAAATTAAAGAAAGATTTAATAAAAAAATTGCAATGACAGCAATATGTAATGATATTATATCTTTGATTACTTAGGAAACTATTACTATTGGAAATATTATCAGAAAATATTTGCTTATTTTGAATATTTTTTTTTTACATAAAACCATTAAACAGTGTATAAATAAATATAAATGTATGCAATGAAATGTTCAGTCTTTTAGGAAAGCAATCACATCTTAAAGAATAAAAAACATAATTAAATAATATTATAAGAATACTGAGTCATTTACATAACCATAATTCTCATACAAATAAAATCCAAGAATCAATTTGAATGTTACTAGTTCCTGCTTTACCGATTTGTCATTTTGCAAAGTACTTATACACTGAAATAATATTTAATAATTTTTGAAACTTTTGTTGAATTGAAATATTCATCAGTATATTAACTTTTTATAATACCAAATTATGTTATAGCATTGATAACATTTATAAAAAAATATGTCTACATACACTGAAACATCTATTTGATCATAAGCACTAAAGTAAGAATTTTTGCATAACAAGTTTAGAATTTTCCAGACATATGAGGATGGTTAGTTGTGTGTTTTTTATTGGCTCAAGAGCCATATTTGACCATACTTCGCCAATGAAAAGTAAAAAATATAAAAGATATTAAAAAAACACTCATTTGTTAAAAAAAATTGCAAATATGCAGATATAAAATTGCATTAATATGATGTTAAAAAATACTTTAAATATAAAACTAAGAGTTATGAATTTGATATAATGATGTGAAATACAACTTATATGGGAAACCAAATGAGGAGTTATCTTTCAAAATAAATAAATTTTAAAAAATTGGTGGAAGAATTCAACTTGATCGGATAAAACTGAATAAATTTAATGCCTATATTTAAGGAATTATTTATTTGATTCTTATAATAAAATAAAAGAACTTCATTCATTCTTCAGTTGGTTTTCAGATTGTACACCAAATGAACATATAAGATGACGAAAAATATTCAGATTAAAATATAATTAACCCAAAGCTCAATTTCATTTAGAAGCAATTTTAAAGAAAAATGTTAATATATTTCAACATTTTTATTTATGTTAAAACCTAAATAGCCTTTTTTTTATTTCAAAATTTTTTTAAAGTAATGAAATATGAGTGAATAAAACAAATTTATATAAGAAAAATGTTGAACAAACTAACAGATTACTTATCAATATCCTCATAATCAAACATCAATATATTAGATAATGTGTATAAAGCATTTTAGAATGATTTTATTAACTTCTCCACAGAGATGGGGAAGAAATGGCTTTAAAATGTTTTTTTTTTAATGTTTTGTAGTTTTTTGACATAAATAGAAGGATAATAGTTCATCATGTAGATAGTAATGTTTATTCTCACACAATCAATTTAAATAGAAAGATATTAATTCCCTTTCTGCTATATAGATTATCCATTCTTATGATTTATTTAGTGAAGTGACATTTTTTTAAGCACTATAGTCCAATTAAGAGGAAACATGAACATTGCCTTTTCATGAATATCAAAATTATTATTTTTGAAATAGCTTTAAGACATTCATGAGGCTATTATCTTTTCAATATAAATAGTTTTAGATTATAATAAATTTTAGTTATTTCACATCAAGTGGCAGAATATTTATTGAAACAATTTTAAGTTAAAATAGTTTAATGTGAAACTTTTTTCTAAAATAAATAAATGTTAAATTGTCAACAATCAGTTATTTTATAAGATACTTTTCATTTAAGCAGGGGGACTGCTTAAATACATTTTCAATCATATAGAAAATTTATCAAATCTATTGACTACAATATTTTGGTATGATTAGTATAACAGGAGTGAAATATTTTTCTGATTTTTGTGCTTGTTTGTGACAACTGTTTATGATAATAAAAAGCTTCTTTTACAAATAATACAGTAAATAATATAGATTTACCAGAATGAAGATCAGACGCTGTGGTAAGATTGGAAACAGATGAAGACCTTGAATGTGTCCCACTATCTCTGCCTGATGAAGGGATTTTAGATGCAACAGGAATGCCTTTGGCGGGTTTATTAGATGTCATCCTCGTATAAATATATTACTCAGTCTGCATTTTAATGTTATAAGGAATGCATTTTATGTAACCTACAAATAAAGACAATTTTAAAGAAAAGATAAAAAAGAAAATTTTTATATTTGAAAAAAATAATACAGAGTAACTACACATTTGTACACAAAAATAGTTGAATTTGGGGGGGGGGACTGAAAATGAAGTTGTATAAAAAATAAACCAGAAAAGCTTGCTTTAAAATTATTTATAGTATCAATTTAATAGAAATCAAAACCAAATTATTAATTGTTGCTTCAAAATAGATGATTATATAACACATTTTAACAGTTAGATCTACAGTTAAATCATCTTAATCAATATAATTATTAAATACAGCAAAAGTTCATTTATTTTGCTGGGTTCCTTAATTTCATTTTAGTGCATTAAAAAAAAACTAATAATTTTTTTTAAAGACAAACTTAAAATTCAATAAATAAATACTTTATGGTTTAAAATATAGTTCAATTTTATCTCTTTTATTCCATAATAAAAACTTATTTTCATTACAAACTCCCCTTCTTAATTTAAAAGCCTTTCTAATTGAATCAAGTGCAAAAAAATATATTTATAAATAGTCCATCAGTTAACAGATCTTTTAAATGAATTGCCAGAAGGAGAATAAAAACAGAATTAATCAAAAGAGACAGATCCAAAGAAGAGTGCCAAAAAGCTAAATATATCATTATTGTAAGATGAAGCAAAAATAGTAAAACTGAATGTACAAAGGAAAATGCTCATCTTTATTTTCTCAAGAGTAAGACACAAATGTTGACAAAATATAAGTAGCACCTTAAAATCAATTTATGTAAATAAATATATATAAGTTTATATTAAATTATATAAGCATAATATTTAAAATATCTTTACAGCACCTTAATTAAAATATAGCATAAAAAAGCTGTTCAAGCAATAGCCAGCACTAAAATAATTCTTTAAGAATTCACTAATAATTCAGATAAACATAGCATACAATCATAAAAAAATGAATAAAAAATTTAATAATAAATCATTTATAAAAAATATAAAATTTGATTCCCCCCCCCAAATATATTTAAAAATAATGGAAAGGATATAAAATTTTTCTTTAAAATATACCAAAATTTCAATAGAAAAAATATTTTTGCAGGAAAATATGTTTACCTTTTTTATTGAATGAAGAAAAATTATTTTTCTACAAATACATAGTGGTCCTAAAAACAGAAAACTATTTTATTGCATAATAATAAAAATGCAAATATTAATTACAATGAAAATTCAATTTGGGAAAAAAAATATATTTATAGTAACTAAATGTTTCATTTTGAAATTAAACTGATGAATAAACAGTCAGCTATATTAAATTATAACTATGTTTTAAATTTATTCATAATTTATATTTTACTTTTTTTAGTTTAACTAGCTTCTTTCTTATTTTTTAAAATATCATTACTTTATTATCAAGCAATATCTTAGAATAAAAATTAAGATTTACATAAATTACAGATGTTATAAAATTTATTTTCACTATGCATCAATAAAAATTTGTCAAAACTTGTTTCTAACCCCTAAACCCTTAATCCCCAATTTATCCTTACTTTAGGACACTGTTAATCACTGCTGAGTTTTAAAACCATCATAAAAAATAGATAAATTAACAACATAAAAAACTGTTTATAAGAAAATTTTCTCTGCTTAACATAAAAATGATTTTTAAATGACATCGTTTATACAACAATTTAAATATAAATTTTCAAAAGTCAAAAATAATTCTAATAAAACAAAACATTATTAAACAATATAATATATTCAAATGAGAAAATATTCCTTTGTCCAACTTTTGCTCATCTTACAGGGCAAATGGAAATAAAAATACAAAAATGTTCATAAAATTAAAAATTTTTTAGAAAGCTTTTATAGCTCTGATATATAAAATTTATGTAGTTAAAATTTTAGTTTAAAAGTTTATTACAAAAATATAATTATTTATTTAAGAAACTGTCTGAGCAATTTAAAAAATTATATAAAAGGCAGGTAAATTATTGAAATATAGGCTTTTTAATCTGCTAATGTTTAATGAAAAGATAATTATGGTGTCAAATCTCATTCCAATTTTTCAAAGGTAGTGCTTTGGAAGAAAAACATTAACTAAGATCTTTTTTTTTTTGAATTCTCTCTCTCTCTCTCTCTCTCTATATATATATATATATATATATATATATAACAAAATATAAAAAAATTAAGATCACTTTTCAATCCCTTGTATTACTTCAAAATAAAAGAAGGAATCACAATGAAATAAACTATTATTCTAAAATTGGGCTAGTAGGTCACATATGAAAAATTAAACAAATTTTGGAATATATGCATTTGTTTAACTAAAGCAGTGAAACGTATCTGTCCTATAAATAGGATGCTGATCATTAATGAGATAAATGAAATATAAGATTATAAATACTAGCACAAACCTGTTTGATTTGAACCAATGTTAATTTATGCTTTATTATTAATTTGCAAATATAACTGTTCAACATTATTAAAATTTAATATTTTTTATTAATTAGCATACTTTAATTATAATCCATTTTTTAAGAGAAAAAGAATTTGATAAAATTTTTGATCATCCAAATAAAATTACTTTTCCAACATCCGGGCAGTCGAAAAATTGCCAAATATTGTAGAATAGTGTCAAATGTCTTAGTGATTTTAAAGCAAAAAAAACCAAATAATGTAGAATTTTGCTGAATTTCTTTGGTGATTTTTCGCTGCCAGCCAGCTAATGGAAAAATAGCAAAATTATAGTAGAAAGAGTTTAAGAAATTCTGAAAGTATTATTAAGAATAAATTTAAAAAAAGGGTTTAGTAAGTGATATGAAATATTAAATACAAATATAACAGGACACAACAAAACACACACACACTTAATATAAAAAAATTAACATCATTAAATTTGATGTTGTAAATAAATTGAGTAAAATATAAAAATGATTAATTCTAATGCAAGAAATACATGCAAATTTCTTGGTACTTTAGAGATTGTCCTGGAAGGGCCCTCCAGACCAGAGGTAATACAAAACAAAGTACAGCCCTTTCCTGACTCATCAGCGGACATATTAAAGGCCTTACTTTTCAACTGGGACAAAAATATTATCCGGACTGTCATTGATATTAGTGCTCCAGCTTCTCCCACTCACATTTTAAATTGTCTAAATTTTACAAGCATGATATACTCATAGACTCAGTTCTATTCATGGACTTTTTGGAAATATTGGGTTTTATAGAGATGGTCTAGCACTGCTGGGCCATCTGGGATTAGTAACATTAACATGCAAATTATTAGAAGAGAAACAAAATTTTTAAAATAAGCTAGGCAATCTAAAAAGTTTTGACTAAGAAGCAATGCATAGTTAGAAAAATATTCCTCATAAAGAAGTTCTAAAATTTTATTTAAATGATTTTAAATTAAAAAGCAATTATATTAAGATAATAAAAGCAATATATGAAGTCACATATTATGTAGAATAGTGGAAAATTATGTTGTGAAAACATGTATATTCTTTTGGACAAAGAATTTAAATAAAGTTATATATATATATATATATATATATATATATATATATATATAAATAATTGTATATTCTGAGTGCTATCATAATGACCAAGGTGAAACTCTTTCTATTTAGCATTTCAAATTCATATAAACAGAAATTAGGTCATCATATGTTATAGTGTCTCCAGCATTTATTAGCAAATTTATGAGCATACCTAGCTTGGCAAGTTCCATCAAAACAAAGTAACCACCTTAGTAAGTATAAATTATGCCACTAAATTTTGGAGGTTGATATAGTAAGTACTGCAATTTTTTTTAAAAAAATAACCATAGTTATAAAAATCTGTTCAAAACTTGGAGAAAACTATTTAAAATAAAATGTTTTCATCTTTGTTACAGATTACTAGGTTAAATTATTTATCTGTTGATCTAGTAATAATGACAAAATAGATGTTGAATCAGAGAGATGAAAAAAAAAAAGTTTAATTACAAGATATTAAATTTATTTTTAAATCAACAGTTCAAATTATATAAATTATGTGAGTATCCAAGAGGAATGCTCTATATACAGGAAAAAGAATCAAATCAAGAATAAAAAGTAAAGAGAATGTTCCATCTAATATCTGTTACACCACTGATTCTAATTTTATAGCCAACACAGAAGCAATATTAAAAACATTTCGAGAGCATTTAACATAACAAGAGTTGAAATAATGAATTGATTTTAATCTTTAAAATAGAGAAAATCGTAATATATTTAATGGTAAATACATTACAAATTCGAAAAAATTCTGTCCCTTTTTATATAAAAAAAATGAAATCCAGTTTATTTCAAGAAAAAAATATACGTTTACTTAAATCCGAGTAATTTTATTTAAAACTTAGATGTTTTTTTTTAAAAGGGTGTATCCTAAAAATCAGAGATATTCCTAAGAAATTAGAGACAACAGACCATTTCAGCGAAAATTATGGTTTTGCGCTTCTATTGTATTCTTTAGTCAGGTATAAAATTGGACATGGTTAATCCAATGTCAATACATAATTGATCTTCACAAAAACTTATTTAATAGTGAAAGAAGATGATTTTCAATCACTGAGGGTATTTTAATTCGTTCTAAAATAGTCAAATTTTAAATTGACGTGGAAGGTAAAATGAATACGGAAATCGACCGTTAAGTCAAAACTTGGTTTTAAAGAATTTTTATGAAGAAAAAATATGAATTTAAACCCCTTGTATAAAGATTGATGCAATAAACTATTATTTTTATTCCATTAGGAAATGTTTCACTTTTGCGCTATTCAAAGTTGTGCGTGGGATATGAGATTTAAGAGGTCATTTAGTTCTTTTCGATTTTAAATAAATTTTTTGTGGAATTAAAAAAAAAGCTACATCCACAAAAAATGATGAGCGCAATAAAAAATACGATATTTTTAAGTATTTTTATGCATTTTGATAAATTTAAATAAATGGAAGAAAAATTCATAATTACTTCTTATAGATGATAGAAAATTTTGACCAGAATTCGTGTCTTTCGTTTTCGTAAACATTCAAATACATGTTGCCAAATTCAAATGCTTTAATTGCAATGTTTCAGTTTCGTCTTAAAATAGTAATATTTTTTTAACTTAAAGACATTTTAAAAATAAAGCTCACAAATCAAAGAGTCGTAATTTTTCAGTAGTTATTATGCAAAATTAAAATTTTATAGTTATAATACATGATAAAATTTCCGATCCCATTATTGGTCATGAATGGCAATAATCAAATTAAATCAAATCAAATCAAAACTAGTTCTACCGCCGAATTTTGGGAGCAAAGTATCACTTCAATTTTTAGTTGGGGAATTTATTTTGCCTTTAATATTACTCAAGAATTTGCACAAATTATGGGAGATAATAGTGGTTCTAATATGGTAAATGCAATTATTAACAAATGACTTTGGCTATACTTAATATTCAAACAATTTTTATTCTCGTTGAAAAAAAAAAAAAAACGTAGTTGTGTATAATTTGATCACGTGAAACGCATATTTATGAACATTTTATGTTTTTTGTTATAATGTCTAGTCCTTTTTCTGTTTTCAGATCATTCTTTTCATCAGTAGAAGTTGCTTAACAATTTGAATTATAAGTTTGAGTAAAATTATGATTTTTAAACAATCTTTTAAAACTATTTTAGGGACGGTTTAATAGTCATAATTTTTCACTCTTTCAGATTTTATATACTTTCAGTTAAATTATGTAAATTCGTTTATACATTTATTTTTCTTCTGAAATAAAATTTTTTAATAATATATGCATTAGCGATTTTATAAATATATAGGGTAATGCTTCCATAACTTCAAGGATTAATGGAAAAGATCTATGAAAGACATGAAGTCATATTTTTTAATGGATTTGCAATGAAGTTTCTAAGAGGAAAACAGATTATATTCTAGTATATAACTTTTTAATATGTCATATTTGACAAAGTCTTCATGGTCAAACATATTAAGTATACATAATCCATTCAAAATAAGTGTCTACTGAATGTAGTAACAATCTTATAAACTATGCTTCTTCATTCAAAATCAAATTTTTAAAAATGGTTATTTACAGCTTCTCTAAAATTGCCTCAAATGAAAAGACTTATTCTATGTCACCTAATCATATTTCAACTTTTAGTACATCATTATATAATTTTTTGATGTATGGATTCAGAGTAGTCATTTCTAGTTAAGTGTGCTACTAAATCTTTTATAATTGATTCAAATATAACATATTACATGAAGATGTGTATCATTTAAAATATAAAAAAGAAATCTTATTAAACAGTATAGACTTAATTTTTATTATTATTATTATTATTTTTTGTGAGAGAACCCTTGAGAAAATTTGTGGCTCGGCTCCTGTATACGCCCTCCACCAAATGGGCAAGAAATTTGGCGATGAATGAAATAAAAATTGTTTTAATGCAAATATATATTTTTTGCTTTAATACATATTTTTTGCATTTTTAATTTCGTGTAATTCTTTCTCTCTTGTAGAGGGGCTTCCATTTTCTCCTGCTCTCTGCAATATTTTTTCTCTTCAGATTACTTACTTTAAGACTTTTATGCTCTTAATTTTTTATTGTTTTTTTCTTTTATTTTCCCCTTAAAGACAATCAGGTTCTGTAGCAATAGAATTTGCATTTTCTTGTATATAAATAATATATTGATAAATAATTTATTTCTTAATTTAGGAAAAGAATAGAAAATTCCTTATCAAATCTTCGTCAAAATCTCCATTTTTAGTGGATGCATAAAATTTTATTGCTTAATTTTCCTCATAATTTAAAATGTTCTTTCACACAACTTGAAATGAAATCATAATTAATATATTTATATTTAACAGGGTGAAAAATTATGGGGAGGAAGATTTAGCGAAGGCTTGAATCCTGTTATGGATATTTTTAATCGTTCAATAAGCTTTGATAAACAACTATGGGATGTTGATATTAAAGTAAGTCTGAAAAGTTGAGAATTACTTACTTCAGAAGTAATTTTATATATTTGATTTTTCATTATTAGATTTTTCTCAATTAGTTATAAATGTTTTATCATGGTAGTTTTAATTCTTGTGAATTCTGCTTTTATTGAAGGGACAAAAATATTCTATCATTGGCTGATATCTACTTGTAAGTGTTTCAGAATTACAATTGATGCTTCCAAAATTTGGATCAGCATTGACCTGTAAATATATTCAAATATCATTCATAATAATGATAAAAATAATGCTTTGATATATATTACAATATATATGCAATTACATGTGAAATCTTAATAATTCCTTATGATAATAAAATTTAGTATAATTAAAGTTCCAAATAATGTATACACAGTTTCAGCTGAAAAGCTTGAGAATTTAAGATGTAAGTTTTGATATCTCAAAAGATCTTATGTATGTTAAATTTTTATGGTCTTCATGTTGGCCTAGAGTGAAAATTTAAAAAGTGCCTTGCTAGTAGATGTCTACCACTTATGCCATCATAATTCATAAGGTAATATATAGTTGATCGACTAACTACAAATAGAGGAATTAATCTAATTTCTTTAAATCAGAATTTCCATTTAACATTGTTTCCGATTTGTAAATGTTAAATAATATTTATTCATTTATTAATAAAAGGTTTTTGCTTATTACATGCCACCTTATATATTTTACATAGGGAAGCATTGCATATGCAAAAGCATTAGAAAAGTGTAGCTTGATTACTTCTGAAGAAAGTGCCAAATTATTTCTAGGACTATCACAGGTATGATTTTATATCATCCCCCCTTTACTGTCTTTTATTTTCTTATATTTAGTATGTATGTAAAAGAATATATTATGACTGATTGACTTCATGAAATCTCTCAAATGATGAAAGATAAAAACTTAAGATAAAAATATTTGGCACAGAAGAAAGATGAAAATTAAGAAAGATAAATGAGATTTCTCAATAGAAAGGAATTTTGAACATTTTAAATAATTAGAATTACTCTATAATTTAAAATTTTTTGCATTAGCTTTTTAGTGTATTGTTCTTACATTTTATTAAAACTTAAAAAGTTAGCTTTTCAATGACTTGAGTGTCATTTGTTAATTTTTCTTTAGAGAATTTTTCAAAATTGACTTGAAATACATTTTCAGCAAGGATTTTAATGTTTCAATCAATTCTATATATATATATTTCAAATCTTGCATTTACAGTTTTACCATAGTTTAAGTAAGGATATAATTAAAGTTACTTATTGAAATAGCTTAAATTTTACATATTAACAATGTATTTTGAAACACTTTGTATGTATATATGTATTTATTTATATTCGTGAATATAGTTTTTTCTTTTTTTAATATTTATTTCTGTTTCTGTATTATTAAATATAAGTGACAGTACATTTCAACTTTCTATAAAAAGAATTGGTTAAAAATTCAGCCCTTGGTGAGCTTGGTGATTTGATGAAAGGTGATCTGCTATGATGCATTCCTATGTATCTCAAAAATAGTCAAAAAGTGTATTTCACAGAGCCAGAAACATAGATTTTGAAATTTCCTGGAAATTAACAAATCCTACAGGTTTTGGTGTAGTATAGAAAAGTCCAGTATGTTCAATAATAAAGAACAATGATTTGATAGAACAAATAACAAAAGACAGCGAAAGTATGCATGAGAACAGTAGAAAAATCAATAAACTGATAATTAACAACAATAACAATCCAAGGCAATTGTAAATAATTATCAGAGAGAATGTAATCATTCTGACCTCTCTGACATATGCTATTCTTCATTATCTAATTGCTTCAGATAAACTCAACTGCCAACTCACTACTAATGCAAAGTTGAACTTGATAATGACTTACTATTCAGCACCCAACTTATTAATTCACTGGCTTCTCAGCACAGTGCTGCCTCATTACTGTGCTGACATCAACTTTTCATGGTGGGACAAGGAAGTTTCTAGAAAGATGTCACAACTCATGTCCTTATAGACCAATTGCTAATATATTACTTTTCTGTTAGCTGTGTGCAATTGAAAAATCATCAAAGAAATGTGGTGAAATTCTACATTATTTGGCAATTTTTTGCTTTAAAAATCTATAAGAAATTTAGCAGAACTTTACATTATTTGGCGATTTTCTGTTTGTGCCTGGCTTATGGGAAAAGTACTGCCAATATTCTTACAGTTACTGGAATCTTCTGTTTTGTCACTAAACCGTGTCATCAATTCAGATATATCCACAAAACTGTCTTTCTTACCAGGAAACATATTGTTCTGGGAAGCAATGTTACAAGTTCTTAACAATATGATGGATATAGTAGATTTAAATAAAATGGTTTTTTTCCCCCTTTGGCTGTTATATATGGCATGTTCCAAAATCAGATGACTTGATGTTCTTTTACTTCTATATCCCAAAACTAAGGATGTTATATGCAAAGAAAACTGAAAATATTAATGCCAGAAAAATCTAGAACAAAAGGTACCAACAAATTGTTCTTATGTGGGCAATCAGCTAATCGTAAACAGAAAAATATTCAAATTTTTGTTATAAACAGTTTTATTGAGAAACAGGGAATAATTTTTGTAAATTTAATTTAGAAATAGTTCTTATGAATATGAATACAAATAAATAATGTGAATTATATTATGCATATCTTTCTTTGTTTCTTATCTTTTCCTTTCATAAATTTGCCATAGATTTCGGAGGAATGGGCTTCTAATTCTTTTGTAATAAAAGATGATGAAGATATTCATTCTGCAAATGAACGCCGATTAAAGGTACTGAAGTATAAAATAATTTTGCTATATTTGTGTTTCTATATTCAATATCTAAATGTTATTGATGGTTTAAGATTCCAGTTACTTTTTTTTTACAATTGCTTTTATGCTTTATTAGAAAGTCAAGATTGAGTATAAATCCTGAAATACAAATCAGTGTAAAGAATAAATTCCATGTATATTTAAATGCATTGACATGATATTATTATAACAGGTGTATATAATAGTAGCCTATTTATAGATAATCCTACAGAAGTGTAGCAAATTCCCAGTTATTTTTATAATTGAGTGTTGTGGCAACCACAAATAAATTCTGTTATTAATCTGGAAATTGATTGAAAAAAAGCATAACTACAAATATAAAAAGTACTAAGCAATTTTTATTTACACACACACATATACTCACCCAGAAAGACAACAGTAGTTAATAGTAGTTAACAGTAGTACAAATAAAGGAATGAGTTGCAGTTGTCCTATGATTAAATGAGTGAGCCAGGATGATCTCAGTTTTTCACTGAAACATTATACCTTAACCTGATTTTTCAAAAGATCTATCTGAGACATTTAAGTTCTATTTATGTGGCTAAGTTTCAATAAATCATACTACCACAGATATATATTATTTGATTATGATTCAAAATTATAAGATCTGATTAAAAATAAAATCACATTTTTCTTCAAAATTAGATTCTAATCCTTTGTTTTAAAGAGAGTCTAGTTTATCATCATTTTTACACATGCCAATCATTAATGAGTTAAATTTGTCATATGAATAAAAATTCTTTCAGTTAAGGTAGTAATTAATTTATAAATTTTATTGTGTTGAATATGACATTGTTATATTCCTTTTTATTCCATTATAAATATCAAGATTATTATCATATGTTATTTATCACTAAAATTGATAAGTACATTTCACAATCATTTTTTTTTGTCAGCTTGGTTTTTTCATAATTTTAGAAAATTTTAAGAATCAACACACTGGGGTGTTTAGGTGCAGCGGATTGTGCTAGGCCCAAATTCCTATCTTATGGATAGTAGTCCAGTAACATATCCGTTGGGCCAAAAGTGCACTTTTGTCCGAGGGATTTTATCTGGCTTATATGTAAAGCAATCACCACAGGTGCAAAAAAAAAAAAAAAAAAAAAAAAAAAAAAAAATTGGGGAAAGGGGCAATATAAGATAACATGTGAGCTACAAAAATAAAATTAGAAGTAGGAATACTCTATGAATATAAGCATTTCTAGATTCCTGTGCACATGCTAGAATATTTAAAAAGTATCATATGCTCATAGTTTATAAACTATACTTGATTTATATTTTATTTCAAAATTTTACCCATTTGTAATATTCTACAATGTATTACGATTCCATCCAAATAAATAATATGGTTTTATTTAACAGTGTCACTGAATTATGAAGTAAAACTTTTTTTTCTTCTAAAATTAAATTTTTACCTCATTTATAGTTTTTTTTTTATGATTTATTTAAATTGAAAGGGTTTATCTAAATTAACAAAATTATGCATACATACATTCTCAAAAAAAGCTTTAAATGTATAAAGTGAACAGAGGAAGTAGAGAAACATTTGTCAAGTTTATATTTAACATTGTTAAAAAAATATTAACTAACTTTACAGTGCTGCAAACAATGCTGACAAAAAAAATGTCCAGAATTATTAAAATAACCATTGCAATCATTTGTCAAAAATGTTACTGAAAAAAAAGAGGCATTATGAATAGATAAAATTTTTTAATATATTTATACTAAAGGCTAGTAATTTATTTTTAAAATGTGGTAGTTAATGTGTTATCTCATTATATATTCTTGAAATGGCAGGAAATCATTGGTAATGAAATTGGAGGCAAGCTTCATGTTGGAAGAAGTCGTAATGACCAGGTAATTCTAGTTTTTAAAAAAATGTAACATAAATATTTTTATAACTTTTGTTTTAATAAAATGCTTGGGAATTCCTTTCCTAGGTTGCAACTGATGTTCGTTTGTGGCTTAGAGAACAATCTACTGTTTTGAAATCCTTGTTGATATCTTTTACTAAAATTTGTTGTGAACGTGCTAAAAGGTGAGAATTTGTAATTAAAATTTCTGATTTTAAATTGTCCATTAAATTTAAAATGTTAAAAGGAAGTGAATAAACTTATAGAATTAGCTTAATCCTTCCTGGCCTACAACTGTTAGTCAGTAGCTTAATACTGATACCAAATCATTATTGATAGCAAAAATAAAGCAGATTAGCCAAAAAGTTGGATTAGAAAAATGTACTCTATGCCACATTAAGAAGAGATAGAAAAGGGTTCAGGGAGTTGTGTAAAATTAGCATAGATATTTCCAATTGAAATTACAATCTTGCTGCAGCTTGAAAAGATTTTTCTAAAATTAAAGTATTTTGTGGTATTATTACGCAGTTTATCAAAGCTAAGCAATGGAAGGAAATGAACTGAAATGTAAGCAATGAAGAATCACTTTACTGTAGGTATATGTTATTTCTCTAGCTATATGAGACAATAAATTAAATTTATATTAAAAGGGTTCTACTTATCACCCTTTATATATGTATTGTTACAAAAAAAATCACTCCATTAGGTTTGATTTTATTTAGTGGGTTTAGTATTAGTTAGTGTTGTGAAATTCAATCAGAAGGCTGTACAACAAAAGATGTAGGAGGATATTCAAGCTTTGGGAGAAGATATGCAAGAGTTGAATGCATTCAGGAAGGAATGCCAAGAAAAAATGACAAAAGATATGGAGCTGGAGAAGACAAGAGAGTCTTTGCGAGGATAGTGAAGCAAAGTGCCATCTTTGTGTTTAGTTCAAGCGAGTTCTGAATTGCTGTTTACTGAGTCCTGTAGTCTATGGTGGAAGCAGCAGTGTATTGTGTATGGAATAGCTAGTGTGTGGTAGTGAGTTTGCATCAATATATATATATATATATATATATATATATATATATATATATATATACTGAATTGACAAAAGTCCTGGGATGACTGTGAATATCGTGTCGGTCCTCCTTTTGCCCGGCGAAGTGCAACAACTAGACGTGTCATGGAGTCCACAAGTCGTTGGAAGTCCTCTGCAGGAATATTGAGCCATGCTGTCTGTATAGACGTCCATAATTGTGAAAGTGTGGATGGTGCAGGAGTTAGGGCACGAACGGACCTTTCGATGATGTCCCATAAATGCTCGATGGGATTCATATCGGGCGATCTAGGTGGCCAGATCATGCGCTGGAATTGTCCGGAATGTTCTTCAAACAGTTCTGGCCCGGTGACATGGCACATTGTCATCCATAAAAATCCCATCGTTGTGTGGGTACGTGAAGTCCATGAATGGCTACAAGTGAACTGCAAGCAGCTGAACATAACCATTTCCAGTCAATGATCGGTTCAGTTGCATCAGAGGATTGAGTCCATGCCATGTAAAAACAGCCCACACCATTATGCAGCCACCACCAGCTTGAACAGTTTCTTTGCTGACAGTTTGGGTCCATGGCTTCGTAGGGTCTGCGTCACACTCGAACTCTACCATCAGCTCGTAACAACTGAAATCGTGACTCATCTGACCACGCCACGGTTTTCCACTGGTCTAGCGACCAGTCGATATGCTCACGAACCCAGGAGAGTCGCTGCAGACGATGTCGTGCTGTCAGTAAAGGCACTCAAGTCGGTCTTCTGCTGTCATAGCCCAAGGAAGACAAATTTCACCGCACAGTCCTATCGGACACGTCCCTCGTAGGTCCCACATTGATTCGTGCAGTTATTTGACGAAGTGTTGCGTTTCTATTAACATTGACCATTCTACACAGATGTCGGTCGTTAAGTAGCTTTTGGTAGCCCACTGCGCTGTCCTTGATGAGATGTTATGCCTGAAATTTCATACTCTCGGCGCACTCTTGATACTGTGGATCTCGGAATGTTGAATTCACTAACGATATCCGCAATTTAATGACCCATGCGTCTAGCTCCAACTAACAGTCCACGTTCAAAGTCTGTTAATTCTCGTCGTACCGCCATAAATCACGAAAAACCTGTTCACATGAATAACTTGAACAAAAATGAAAGCTCTGGAAAACGAACTGCGCATTTATACTTTTTCGCTGCGATACTACTGCCATTTGTTTATTTGCATATTGCTATCCCATGACTTTTGTCACTTCTGTGTGTGTGTGTGTGTGTATATATATATATATATATATATATATATATATATATATATATATATGTTGACTCCCTTTGGTAATCTCCTTACTCAGAGCCTTATTGCATTTTGCAGTGTCTTGAAAAAGTCTTTATGCTGATCATTGGTACAAAATCGGTCTTTATCAGTGTGGACTACATTAAGCCAGCCTGTATGCTTTCTGATGACCCTCCAAGTTCAATAATATCTATTTTTAGGCCTAATCCCCAACTATTCTTTCTGGACAACATATAAGATTTATGTTGTCCAGAAAGAGTAGATAAATAAGATTTTTATTTCAAATCTAATAATTTCTCTCCCCATGTGGATTGGTGACTGTTCATCATTGATACCATTATTTTTATTAGAGGCAAACTCATATAATACCTCACTGCAATTTATTTATTTATTTATGTTGTGTATATAATGTCAGTTATAAATAAAATTCAATTACATCAGACTTGTCATGTTTTTATTGTAGACTAACCACCTACCCCCTTCTCCATGCACAATTCTAACTTGGAGCAGAATTTCAGCTAATAGTGTTTGCACTTTTTATTATTAAAAATAAATTTTAAAATATGAAATATATATTTTATGTAATTTCTTGGAATAAAATTGTTTTAGAGCAAAGAATTTTGTTTGACCTTATAACAACTAATATTACTGTAAAAATATTTCAAATGCAGAATTTAGATTTTGTTGATTTTATTTTTGAAATTATAACTATTAATATGCATTTATGAATACATGTAAAATTGTCCAAAATTTTAATTTGCAGTGAGATAGATATATTGATGCCTGGCTACACACATCTTCAACGTGCCCAAGCTATCCGGTGGAGTCATTGGCTCCTCAGGTATGAACCCCCCCCTTTTTTTTTTAAATTCTGTTTCAGCTTTAATTTTATATTAGATAGCCAGTTGGTTCACTTGAACTATAAGTTATATTTAATTTCTAGTAAATCATTTAGATGTAACTTCATGTCCAATGATCTCTTCAAATTGTCATACATTACATTAAAGACTTATTTTGTTCGCTTCGTCTGTGAGTTTTTCTAATTGAGATAGGACCTATGGTATCATAGCACTACTAAAATCCTAAATATTTATTTCATCTATCTTTAAATTTTGTGGTATTATAAGCTCTCTTTTTTATGAATTTTATAAAATGTGCAGATATTAAATAGTTTCCTTCTTTAGCTTTCAACATTGAAACAATGCATGATTAGATAGTTGATGAAACAATGGAGACTGTTTTGAACTTCAAGACAGCAATGTAATCTCTTATTGGAAAATTAAATAAAAAACAAATTGAAAAAAATTCCTAAAACTGAAAAAAATTAGCCTGGCTATTAAATTAATAACATTAAAAAGAGAATTTCTAAAAAGTTGCAATGATGTATTAGTAGTTTTTGTGTAATAATATTTTCAGGAATTATCACAGCAAAAACCAACATTTAGCCCATTTTTTAAAATTAAGAATGTTTTTTATTTATCTGAGGTGTATATTTTTGCCCTATGAGCAACAGTTGTATATATTTTTTCTGGTAGGTAGCTGTAGGTAAAAACTCGCCTACCGCTAAATTTGGTGGCTGTAGCTGAAATGGAAACTCTTTGTAGAGTGCTAACTTATACATACACATATAATCCTTATCATATTTGGCTAGACAGATCAGGGTAGCCAGTGTCTTCCTCTGATTTCTGCCCCTTCACATTCTACTCTTGACACTTATGCACCAGTTTCTTTCCTTGGTAACCAAATAAAGGAACAGGCTATCTATTTCCACTGATTTCGTCCATTTCATTTTGGGTCCACCCTTTTTCCTACTTGTTATAGGTTTAAGTAAAAGAATTTTCTTTTAATATTGAATCATGCATTCTAAATATATCTTTTTTTTTCTTTTTCTTTTTCAGAATTTGCCTAAGTGCAAAAATCTGATATTTAGTAGATTTTCCTTTAAGAAAACCACATTAATAATATCCATTTTGAGGGTCTATGGATTGTAAAAGAAGTTAGGCAAAATTTTATAAGTGGTACATGACAAATTGATGTACCTCTCAATCAGTACCATCCATTGTATCACCTTCTTGTATATTGGGCATATGTCACTTGTGTTCCAATCAGAAGGCAGTATTTCAGCAACTTAGATAATAGTAATAGTATTATAGATTAACTTTAAAAGTGGTTCATGACATTTCAGCAACTCAGCTGCAGTCATGCCCAGTTTTTTTTTTTTTTTTTTTTTTTACTTTTTAAAAGCAGTTTCAATTTTCTCACGTTCAAGTGGAGGTACTTCTTCACTTTTTTGGTTTTCAAAAACAATTTCAGAACTGCAGGGTCAATCATGTTTACCGAATATTTCATGGAAATTTTCACTCTATCTGTATAGAATAGTCTGTTTTAAAATCAAAATTAGACCACCTTTACTTTTGCAGAGATTAGATGTTTGTTTAAAATCCATGCAATTTCTATTGATTATCCTATAGAAAGTTCTGCTTTCATTTATTTGCTTTAGGGAATCAATATCTTTAAACCCCTACTCTCTCTAAAACTTTTTTCTTACTCTTATGTAGCCTTTTTTTTTCTCTCTCCCTTCTGTATTGTCTATATTCATCATCATTAATCATTATCTTGTAAGCAATGATTTTAATATTTGTAGTGGCAGCTCACTCATCATCAAACCAATCCTTTTTTTAGCTCTTTTTCTTTTTACCAATAATTCTAACAGCAACAACACATATGTTTTCATTGAACTTCATCCAATTCGTCACAATTGAGTCATTCTCAGAATGTATATTAGTAAGTGTAGCTTAAATGCCCTCAATATATTTTGTTTTAATATCTTTTAATTTTAGTTTATCACAGACAAACTGCTGTAAAATTATCCTTTTTTTTAAATTTTGGGTCATAATTATTCTCTTCCTCTCTCTCTTTGGCAATCACCAAAAAATGATCAAAGTAAATGTTAGCACCTCTGTAAGTTCAAATATAAATTAAGTTAAAATAATGTCTTGTCTCAATAATCATATGATCTATTTGTGTTTATTGATCCATCTGGTACTCTCCAAATTGCTTTGTGAATATTTTTATGTGGAAAGCAAGTACTCCCAATCAATATATTATGGGATACAGTAAATCTCAATTCATTTACATTTGTGATCATGTATCATGTAGACTGTGTCAACCAATTACTGAATGAAATTTACTTTATTTTCCAACTTTAAAATTAAGATCTCAATTAATATATCATGTTTAGGACAGCCATTAAAGACCTCTTGTGCTCTTCATAGAAGATGCACATACTATAATGTAAAAAATTGTCCTCTGATTATAATCACATAGTATCTCGGAGAAACAATATAAAAATTCATGATTAGATTTGTACACTTGCTAACAATAAATCATTTTTCTTCTATGTGATGATCAGGTGACATCTATTAAAAAACATGCGATTTCTTTATTAATTATTCCATTTCCCATCCCCTTTATTAATTATTCCATATAATTTCTACTGTGGGACTATTCTTTCACACCTAGTCACCACAAGAGTATATACATCCACATATTTGTCTTAGTTATAAGTACAGATAAATCACCATTTTGAGCAGAAGAATGCTAATTGTATTTACTTTCATTTAAATCTCTTGCACGTAGCCTGATATTCATGATTTGTCAAGGAAATAATTTTTAAGCATGAAATCACTGTAATAATCATTGTAATTGTTTGATAATTTTACATAGGTATTTATGAATGTCCAAAATACAATAAAATCTTATGTTAAAATGTTTTTTAAATTGCAATTGTCAGATATGTCGATCTTCTAATTTTCTCTATACTGTAACTGAATTTAAAGTAACCAGATATTAAGTGGAATGTTTATATCACAGTTTTGGTTGTAAAAGAAAATCACTCAGATATTTGACTAAATATTGAAAACATTTTAAGCTTCAGTTCAATAATTAAATCTATTGAAAACTATACAAAAAAGTATTTGTGAAATTTTTTGTATCACTATTATTTTGGAAACAATAAAAAGACAATTTTTTAAAATTTTAGAATAGGGTAAAATTTAATTTTATATAATTACAAAATTATTTAATTTATTAAAATTGAAATTTCTCACTATGAGAAATTACTATGTAATGAACATTTTCATTTTTAGAAGTGTATCTATACAGAAATTGGCAGTTCTCAGTTTAATAGTTTCTTCGTAGAGCACCAACATTCTCACATACCCATAAATAAACTTAGAACTATTTATTTTTTAATTTTCTCATATTTAAAATTTAGGCTGACTTGCAAGTTTGAGGTAATAACGAATGTAAACAATGTTAAACAATGTAACATTGTTCATTTTCTTATAAAGTTTCTTTATTAAGTTTTTTAAAACTAATATCTTCTATGAAATCTTATTTTATGACAAAACACTTCCATTGTAAGCTTAGGAATTATTTGTCATATTACTGATAAATTATCTTCACTTATTTCAGTTATGCTTGGTATTTCCACAATGATGTAGATAAGTTAGATGATATAATTTCAAGAATGAACGTTTGTCCTCTTGGAAGGTAATTGACATTTATTTGATAAACTTTAAAAATTACTACTTCAACAATTTATTTTAAATCATGAGCTCTAAAAGCTAGAGTTCATATATTTTTTCTTTTTAATTTTTCATTTTAGTGGTGCTTTGGCTGGAAACCCATTTAACATTGATCGTGATTTCTTGGCAAAAGGTGGGTTTTCATAATAAATGATAATTATTCTACTATGTGTAATAAATATTATAATTTTTTATGTGTTAATTTAGTATTTTAAATTTTTTTTAAAAAAAGTTTATTTATCCTTCATAATCTGAAAAAGAATCATAAACAACCTTCAAATCAAACCAGGCATCAGATTTTCTTTTTAATAGATCTGAAAGCAGTTTTGTCTTAATTATTATTTAAAAAGAATATTTTAATTCTAAAGTTTTTATGTTTGGAGTTTTGTGCTTATCTATTGAATTAATAATTTTAGAGCTTGGATTTTCTGGTTGTACTCCAAACAGTTTGCTTGCTGTTAGTGATAGAGATTTTATTGGTAAGTATAAATAAAGTATTTATTTTTCAATTTATTATTATTTTTTTATTTTGTTAATTGAATATGCTATGTATATAGTGTATGTGTTACATATATAATTCACTCATACAAATAACAAGCTTTGATATTATTATTGTATGTCATAAATGAGCATCTGGGTAATCCACAATATTTAGTCACCTATTGTTGCCAATAATTGGTTGAATAAAAGAAATTGGGTCCTTTTTTGTGGTTAAATAACCATTATATAAATTAAACACAGAGTATTTAAATATTTAAGTGGCTAATTAAATCAGAAATTTCAGTGATATAATGTGAGTTCCTCTGAAAATGATTCCATATTGCAATTGATTTTAAAGTATTAAAAATTTCAATGTATTGTCTTCATATTCAGTTGTAGATAGCCTAATATATACAGACCATCCATTAAATATAAAATGAAAAATATTCAAATGACTATCAAGTTGAATATATGTTTTTTGACTTAAGATCTACTAGTTTATGACAATGAAGTTAAAATGTTCATGTGGTTTGAAGTGGGAATTTCAAGAATCTAAAAAAGTTGCACATATATTATCAAATATCATAAATAGCAAGTTGATAATCATAATTATACATTATCATCATTACATTAGTCAAAATAAAAGTGTTTTATTAAGTTTATGTATGCAGAAAGTTGAAGATCTAGAAATGTTATTGCATTTATTGATCTTTAGATCTTGTTTCTAGACATGCTTATCTGTCAATTGATGCCATTTTCTTTGTTGTTGAATTGCAGGCAAAGAATAATTTATGGTCATAATTACTAATTCTAAAAATTTCAGATTCATTTTCTAAAAAAGAAATCAAGCAAAAAAGAGTTTTTTTCTATTAAAATAATTGACAGTAAATTATTTGAAAGATAAATGTGCAAATATTAGATGGGATAATCTTTTTGATTGCACTTAAACTTATTAAAATATTGAAAAAATTAACTAGATTCATTAAAGAAACTTTACTAGATTATTTTCCATTCTATTACAAAGAAATTAAAATGATAACTTTCCAGTTTGATCAATATTGTTCTAATATTTATCCAAGCTATATAAAATGTTTCAAAATATAAAGGAGGTTTATAAAAGAAACAAAAAAATATATGCATTTGATTTTACTGTACATATTATCACAAAAATTATGTATCAATAATTTGCATGTGATCCTTTTTATCTTTTTTTTAAAAATGTTTTTATAGAATTGTTCTGAATTCTTTTTAAAAATTAATTTATGTTTCTATTCAAAGCTGAATTTTTATTTTGGGGAGCATTAGTTGCTACACATTTTAGCAAGTGGGCTGAAGATCTGCTTCTTTATAGTACAAAAGAATTTGGCTTTGTTACCATTGCAGATGCTTTTTGGTGAGTAAAATTTATTTGTTTTAGAAATGGAGTGGGTGTAGAAATGTGCCACATAGGAATTTTTTATGGTTATGACATGGATATTTCATTTATTAAATACATAAAGCAATTTAATATTTTAGAAGTTAACTTTTGAAAATTTAGAATCAATATTATTTTTCTTCTTACAGTTTTCTTAAAATAGCATTTTTATTCTAGTACTGGTAGCAGTCTCATGCCTCAGAAGAAAAATGCTGACAGCTTAGAGCTTATAAGGGGTAAATCTGGAAGATTGATTGGAAATGTATGTTTTAATTATGATACCATAAAGTCATATTAAAATCCATGACTGGTTCTGAACATCTATAATACATTCTGATTTACATCAAAAGTTTTAAAATAATCTTTAAAAGGTTCATGCATAAAGAAGCTGCTTTAATTGTGTATCTTTTTAATGTAACAGTTAAACCCTTAGTAGTCTCTTAGTTTTTAGATTTATAACTATTCCATTTTTTAACCATTCTGGAATTTTTGTTTCTGTAGTTAAATAAGATCCTTTCAGCTTTTGTATTTATATTAGTTACCTATTTTGCAGTGCAATTTTGTTTGCATATTGTATACATTTTTGAATTAAAACAACAATTATATCATTTTATTTTTGTGTTATAAACAGTTATTCATGTTTAAATGTTATTTTCTCTTAACTATTATGATTTTTAGAAACTGAATTTCTTCTGTAAATGTGATCTTTTTGTGTTATGTATGCTTTTGATGTCAGATAGTTTTTTAAAAATTCTCTTATTAAAGAAAAAAAAATATGTAAGCATTTATCACTAAAATTTAAATTTTATATTTTGTATTTATTAGTCTTTATAATAACCAAATATATGTATTGTAATTTATGTTACTTGAAAGTCTATTCTAATGTCTGAATTGCTGTATGGTGTTTTGTCATGCCTTGTGCAGCTCTGGCTTTTAAGTAATTTTTAATTATTTATTTCTTAAATCATATGTTCTTTTCTCTTCTCTGTCATTTGTAGGTTCAAGTTTAAAATCCATTTCAATGTGCTTACTAATATGCTGAACCATTTTATTTATGTTATTTAATAATGTTTTATGGCTTGGATCCAATAAGCAATTATCTCTTTGCTCTTGCTTCTAACTCTTCTCTTTGGTAAGTGCTAATTGCTATATTTTGTGAATGTTTTTTTTTCCTTTCTGTGAATTTGTATTATATATAAAGTAATTGTACATAATTAAATGGTTTTAAATACTGATTAGTATAAATTTTTGTTTCATTGTTCAAATAATCAAAAAAATTGAAATTTTTCTAGTGCATGGCAATTATGGTTGTACTCAAAGGTTTGCCAAGTACTTTTAACAAGGACTTACAGGTACATGCTAAATTTGGATAATTGTTTAATATTTACTTAATACGTTATGCAATATTCTTAAAATTTATTTGTTTTGTTATTTTTGGAAGAAACAAGGGACAGAAATAAAAGAAGGTAAGAGCAAGCATAATATACTATTTAAAAAGATCTCTGTTTTCACTTACTGGTTGCATTTTGAGAATTCGATTAATATAAAAAAAAGTAATAATTGAAGATTAAGAGTTGTAGTTTTATTTATATTCATTTTTAATTTGTTACTAAACAAAGGAGAGAAGGCTAAAAATAACTCATTTTTGTTCTTTAAAAATAACAATAGAATTTTTTTGGTGACTTTTTAGATTTAATTGGCTGCAAATTAGTGAGCAATATATTAGAATTATAGTTTCATAACTTTAAATAATTCAAAAAGAGTTTAAATATTAACATTCTTTCATTGCAGAGGCTATATTTTAATTATTCTACATAGTTTTGAGACTTATTATTGCACATTGATTTCAATAAATTTGCTGGCAATTAGATAAAATAAGTAGATTTTTAAAAAATTAATTCCTATTTATATACTAATATACAAATAATTTTCTTCCTTTAAAAAGCAAGAGTCTCCTTCTCCTGAATTCTGCATCTAGATAATGATTTAAGAAAGCTCAATGCTAGGGTGTTAATAGATAAAATCAAAATATTTTGAAGCAGCCTAAAAGATTTGAATAAATTGGATTTATAAATTATTAAGTTCTTAATAGAAAATATTTAAAAGTTATTATTAATATTTATAAATTATGATAATTTTAAAAGAATCAAATATTTTAAACTGGAATAAACAAAATATGTTGAAATCAAATGCGTAGTTTTGTGTTAGAGATCTTTATTTTCTGTATTTCTTAATTTAGGAAGACAAGGAACCTTTGTTTGACAGTTATAAAACTTTAGTTGAATTAATACAAGTAGCATGCGGTACTCTGGGAACTTTAAAGGTAACATTTTTAGCATTTATTTTTGCAAAAATAAATATTGTACTCTTGATTTGTTTAAATAAAGAGAAAAAAGTTATTATTTTATTCTTTTTGTACTTAATTAAATACTGAATTAGTTAGAAAATTGTGATTTTTATAAGTAAAATTTTATATATTAGCTTAATTTTTTTAAACTTTTAGATCCATAAAGAAGTATGCTTTGCTGCATTATCGCCAGATATGTTTGCTACTGATGTAGCTTATTATTTAGTTCGAAAAGGCGTAAGTAAAAACAAATTATATTGAATTTCAGTAATATATTTTCATATATCTTTAAGGTGTTTATTTAAAGACATTTTATTTTCATTTTAGAATTTATATTTAATAACTTATTAGAATGGGAATTCTATACAAAAATAAATTTTTATGGAGCAGTGCGAAAGATTTTAAATCATGTACTGACATGGATGATAAAATCTTAAATAATTAACATTTTAAAATACCAAATTTTAAAATAAGAAGAAAGAAAGAAAAACAGCAAGTTTTGAAATTATTCAATACATTTTTTTATCTTATTTGCAAACATTCATACTCATGTTTTTTTTTTAAATATTAAAACTGTTTGCCTATTTAAAATATTTTTATTAAAAAAAAACAATATGGTATTACTTCTGATTAAACTGTGTTGTTTTTCACATTAAAAGCAATTTGAACTCAAATGCAGTAAATTATCAAAACACATTCAATATAGTAATTATATCACTTTACAACCTTTCCTTAATTCATATAATTTAAAAGTTTCCTCTTTTTTAAGACAAAATTCATATCAACATCATTTATAAAATCTGTTTTAATTTTTATAAATGATTTTAAAAGTAATATTAAGAAACATTGTGTAAGTTGTCAAGAAATATAAATAAATTTCAAACAGATTTGTCTAGAATTCTTATGATGATCATATAGTGTATAGAGATTTTTATTAATAAGCAATTTTTCAGGTTGCCTTTAGAGATGCACATAAAATCGCTGGTGAGGTAATAGCTTTGGCAGAGAAAGCAAAATGCACAATAACTGAACTCTCCTTGTCACAACTGAAGACTTTGAGGTTAGTATGTGCTGCAGATCATTTTGATAAAGTGTTGAATGTATATTGGCATATATTAATATTAAAAATTTGATATTTTTAAGTGAGCATTTTGAAGAAGACATATCAACCATATGGAATTATGAATCCAGTGTTCAACAGTATCAAGCATTTGGAGGTACTGCTAGAGAAAATGTTGCTATACAAGTTCAACAGTTAGAACAATGGATATCTGATTCTGAAACATTGACGACTCAAGTTTGAATATTGTTTTTCTCTGTAAGAAGAAAGATATCGGTTACCTTATGCTATAAATTTTATTAAAATTTTGTACTTTTGTTAAAAAAAATAAATCGTTTGTGTGAAATTAATTTGAATACCTCTTTTCTCTTTGTGTGAGTGTGGTTCATGATTTATTCAAAATAAATAGTAACAATATTGACTGCTAAATGATTAAAATATTATTTTATTTTATTTATTATTTAAAATCATGTTATTTTAATAATATTATTTAAAAACACAATACCATTTTTTGCATGCATAATCATCTATTATAAATAATTGGTTACAATATATATAACATATTGAAAAATTGCATTTTTTAATATTTATTTGCACATATAATATTAAGTTCTAAAAAAATGGCTTCACATTTTAAAGTTGTGAATTCAAGGAAATAAATAACAAGAAATATGTGAAAATTGGTTGAATCTTAGTTACTCAGAATGGTCATAAAAGGTGTGAAGAAAAATTTGCAAATCACTTAAATTTTGAAAATATTTCAATTTTAATTTAAAAACGCTTTTAGATACTGTTTTTCTGTTATAAATTAAGTCATTATTACTATTATTATTATTTAATTTTGCTCCAAATTACAAAATAATAAAATTTTTTGTTATTTTGAACATATTGAAATAAAACTTTGTTCAGCCTGATAATTTTTTACCAGTTTGGCATCATCTTAGAAAATTACGTTATTACTATTTTTTTTTTAAAAAAAAACTTGGATTACTACAATGAAATTTCGGATTATTTCAAATTTAGAAGTTTTCATCTTTTAGAACACTATCTTAGAATATTAAAATAAAAAATCAAGAAACTTTCTGCTAGTGTGACGTGGAATTTGAAGGCTAAGATGTAACTTCTGTTGCTATCCTTTGTGCTTATTATAAATGGTGGTCAGCTATTCATCCTTCACCTTATATTTAAAATAATTGTAAAAAATTACCTCTTTTATTTAATTGTATTGCCGCCACTGCTAATCCTTTTTGAGAAAAATCATCCAAACACTATTGATTAATAAGCATTGTCAAAGTCCCCTGACTACAATCACTGTACTGATTCCGACAATTTTAATTTTATATGAAAGCTCATGACACATAGATTCATCATCGGTTGTCTAGCGCAGTTAATTTTCGCCTATTTTTTGAAAATATCAAAAACGCTCCTTCATTGTATAATTTCTGCAAGAAAAAACACCTTAATTAAAAACTCTCCAGTCACTACCCCTAAATAAAATATCTAATGAACAGATTTTTTCATTTTTTTAATCATGTAAAAGTTCTATACACCTAGATACTGCCATCAAGGGTTTTCTGCCTCCATCTATATTTTTGGAAATATTGCAAGATAAAACTGAATAGAGCCCCCAATTTCAACAACCGAACCGATTTGCAGCAATAGCTGTCCATTCCAAATACTCCATAGTTCTGAGAAAAAAAAAAAATTTAAAGAAATTTTTCTTTTGTTTTGATCAAATATGTATCGTCAAAATTGATCGACATGATTATGTTATTTACCATTTATTCGGATGCGAAGATGACTGGTTAATTTAGTTATATCGACCAACTTTAATGAGCCACCATGAACTTTAATGATTGCAAAAGTGTACAAAATGTTTTGTTGCTGATCCCCTTGGTCTAGACCCCTAGACCAAGTCCAAAAGATTGTGTCGCACCAATAGGTCAAAAACACTCGCTCTCATCCGACAGTTGCCTTACAGAGGCACCGATACAAGAAATAACATGAGAGGGCGAGGCAATAGCCAAGCAAGGGCAAGTAGAAAAGGTCCTGTTAGGACCTTCGAAGACCGGACTTCTAATGTGGCCAGACCTTAGCCTAGCTGAGGCGGATAGTCCAAGTCTTGAGCGGGTGTTCTGCAAAGATAAACCGGGGCGCTCTGCGGCGTACCAATCGTGTCCAGGAGAAATCCTCCAAATTGATTTTACTTTGTCAATAAACATGGAATGAATCTCTGAGACTTTTAAAACAGATGATGGAGGAGTAGAGAGTTTACTACCTTCTACGTCAAGTCGATCAGCGACATCATTGCCATGGATACCAACATGAGAGGGAATCCATTGCAAGCACACAGAACCTACCTGGGACAAGTATACTAAATGTACAATTATATAAATAAGTTTATTATTTCAAATTGTATTCGAGTAGTAATAGTGTGTGATAGCGTTATTTAAGTGGTAGAATTATCAAATTGGTGAAATCAATCTAGTTGTTGTGGTTGAAGGTTGTCAAAGTTTTATTTCGCAAAAACTGGGAATGAAAAGAAAGATGGGTAGGTCTCAACTAATGACGCATCTAGAATTTTAATTTTTCGAAATTGATTTAGTTTTTGTGATTGGAAAATTATTTTGTTGATTTATCTTATAGAAAATGTAACTTCGCCTAAAT
>JAOUZG010046792.1:1280-12808 GCA_026289955.1 Argiope argentata | reverse complement strand
CGGGAATATAGCAGTCCCGCATTTACGGAATATATTATTCCACTACACTCCCCCTCTGGTTCCGATAAAACGTCTCGTTGAGGGACCAGCAGTTTTTGGTCGTTGGCTTCGTCTGAGAGTTGCTTGTGGGTTGGGTTTAGGATCAAGGGCCCGAGGTCTGCCTCGCTTACGTAGTGGTGTAACAGGAACTGTATTTTCGTTTGAACACTTTGTTAATGCAGACACATGATACTGTCCCACTGGTTCTTGGGGCTTGTCAACATGAGCCACTTCATATGATGTTGGAAACCTTTGAGTGTAAATGATATATGGTCCGTCTCTTTTAGGAAAGAATTTCGCTGTTTTGGCTTTGGCAGAATTACTTTTCGGGTGTAGTGTAACCCACACTTTATCACCTGGTTTATACTGCGGTGATTTGCGTCGTTTTTGGTCCGCATAGGACTTTCTTTGGTCTTGTTTGGTTTCGACTCTATCTCGAATGTCATTGGAGATGCTAGCCAGTCTTTTGAGGTATGGGGTAATTTCTGGCACGAAATTATCATTGTCGACAATTGCACGGAAATCATTTGTCACATCATCAATTGTCCTCATTTCACGACCAAATTGCAGAAATGCTGCGGTTTCGCCAGTAGTATCACACTTAGCACTGTTCATGGCAAACCGAATCATTGGGAGTTTCTCATTCCAAGTAGTATGATCGTCACCCACAAGAATCGCAAGACGCGGCTTCAGATCCCTATTTTTCCGTTCAACAGTATTTGCCTGTGGGTGATATACTGGTGTGAGCTTTTGGTCAATACTCAAGAGGAAGCACAGTTGTTGCATAACGGCGGAGACGAACTGAGTTCCGTTGTCACTTATTATTCTCCTAGGAATACCATATCGCAGGAAAATTTCTTCCACAAGCACAGTGGCACATTCTTTCGCTGTAGCTGTAGTGAGAGAAAATAATTCTACCCACTTCGTTGAGCAGTCTTCAACTATAAAAATCTAGCATTTACCATCTTTAGTTGCAGGTAACGGTCCAAAAAGATCTATTGCCACAGTTTCAAATCGTTGACTGTAAACTGGTGTTTGCAACAGTCCACAAGGCTTTTGATTGCTGGCCTTGAATCTAGCACATTCAGAACAGTTCTTGACATACTTAGCTATGAAAGAACGTATTCCAGTCCAGTAATATCGTTTACTTATTCTGTCAAGCGTTCCATCTACTCCATAGTGAGCAGCATCTGGAGCATCGTGATGCAATTTTAAAATCTCCACCCTTTCGTGAGAAGGTACTACTAACTGGGCCTCTTCAGCTTCTGAGGCAGAATATCGATAAAGAACACCTTTATTCATAATATAACCTCTTTGAGTCCAATTGCAGTAATCAGCTCCTTTTTCAGGATCTTCAAAGCACTTGATTATTTTCTTGAGTTCTTTATCTTTCAATTGCTCTTCTCGGATTTGTTTAGGTGTCTTCTTAGGTAAGTCCACAGAGATAGAGGAAACTTCGCACAATTCTTCATTATATTGGCAGATAGGCCTAGACAACATGTCAGCGATATAGTTACATTTTCCAGGGATGTACTCTATCTTGAGATTAAATTCTTGCAATTGCAAGGCCCATCTTGCCAGTCTTCCCGAAGGTGATTTTAGACTCATGAGCCACTTGAGAGGCTGATGATCTGACGAAATTATCACTTCGGCACCTTCGACATATCCACGGAATTTCTGGAGAGCCCAGACGACTGCAAGAGCCTCTCTCTCAGTGGTTGAGTAATTCCGTTCTGCAGAACTGAGCAATCTACTTGCATATTCAACGGGATGCTCTTGTTCTTCATGCTTTTGAAGAAGGACAGCCCCCAATGCGTAGTTACTTGCGTCGGTCCGTATAAGAAATGGTTTGGTTTCATCTGCTTGCTTCAGAATGGGTTGAGAGGTCAAACTTTGCTTCAGTTTCTCGAATGCATTTTGCTGTTCAGCATCCCATTCCCAAGAAACATTTTTCTTCGTTAAATTTGTAAGTGGTCTTTCAATTTCAGAGAAGGCAGGAATAAATTTCCGATACCACGAACAGGTTTGGATAATGGACTGTACTTGTTTAACATTCTTAGGAGGAGGCATAGATGTTATCGCAATTACCTTATCAGGGTCTGTTTCAACTCCTCTTGAAGTTAGCCATAATCCTAAATACTTCACTTTCGAGCAGGCAAATTTGCACTTCTTTCTATTTGCACTAAGTCGAAATTTGTCGAGTCGGTCAAAAACCTTTTCCAGATCTTGGATGTGTTGTTCGAATGTAGGTGACAATATGATCAGGTCATCCAAGTACACCAGTATTTTAACTGAAGGAAGTCCTTTCCGGAAACGATCCATCAAGCGTTGGAACGTTGCAGGAGCATTCCTCAACCCAAACGGCATTCTTTTAAATCGAAAAGTTCCATATGAACATACGAATGCTATTTTATCTCTGTCAGCTGGGTTGACTTCCACTTGATGATACCCAGATGTTAAATCTATTGTAGACATATATTTGCTCGTTTTCGCATCATGCCACAAGTCATCCATTCTAGGTAAGGGATACGTATCAGGTAAAGTTATCTCATTTAATTTACGATAGTCCACACAAAGTCTGTAACCACTTGGCTTCGGGACTAGAACCACAGGTGCGGCATATGGTGACTCACACTCTTCAATAACATCTCTTTCCATCAGGTCTTCAATTTGTTTCTTCAACTCTTCCTTCTTAGCAGGTGACAATCGGTACGGAGGGACAGATACAGGAGGATGATCACCAGTTTTGATGTGGTGTTGGACATACGGAGTAGCTTCTCCCCCTGGTTCAAAGATTCTTTCATGTTGTTTCAACAGGGTGTTGAGTTGATTTCTCTCTTCTTTTGATAGGTGTTGACCCTCTTCTTCACGCAATTGACAAGCATTTGATTCGACGTTAAGTGCGTTCTTAATAGCACACAAATTTGCTTCTTCGGCAAAATCAAATTTTCGACAGGGAAAATCAAAGAAAAACCATTTTCGTCTCTTCAGGTCAAGAACAACTCCAGCATCTTGAAGGAAATCCGTACCAAGGAGTGTACGATTTTCTTTTGCATGGGGTAATGCAATGAATTTTGTCTTAATGGTTCTTCCTTCAAGTCCTACATCTACACACGTTTGGTAAGCTTCTACTTGACTTTTTCCTCCGTCAGCAAGTGTCATAGTGAGTTGGGTCTTCTGAAAATCTGCACCTTCTTGTTTAAGGATTTCATATAGCAGTTCTCCAGCAATGCAGTGACTTGCTCCGCTATCAGCACAAGCAGTTCCCATGATTCCATTTACGGTAATATTCAGCACAGCCAATTGGGTTTTCTTATCGGAGCATGATTGAAAGATGACATTTCCAAATCGCGAGGAAGTGTTCGTACTAGATGGATTACATTTAGGGCAGCGAGATTTGATCACACCAGGTTTGCCACAGCCATAACATACTCGATTAGGCCTGTCCTGGACATCAGAATTGAATTTATCCTTTTTAGGATAGAAATGACTCTTCTTTGTAAAAGATGGAGGTCCGGAACTTTCACCTTTTGGATTGAAAACTTTCTTCTTGGCATAGGACATGTCTCGCTTTAATGTAGTTTTCAGGTTGTCGTAAGCATCAAGCTTATCGGCTAATTCCTCTGGTGAATTCCATTCAGTCCATTCGTCAATGAAATGATTTCTGAAGTCTTCCGACGTTTTCTTCTTAATTTGATCCGCTATGATGAGGGATTTCAAATCTTCAAATGTTTTGACGTTTAACGAATCCAACCATCCTTCAAAATAGTCTCGTAGTTCAAAATAAAAATCTCGATAAGTCCCTTCTGGTGTTTTTCTGTGCGTAGCAAATAATTGACGAAATCTCTCAGCAGATAACTTGTAGCGTTTCAGAAGCATGGTTTTAACGTGCTGATAATCTTTAGATTCTTCTTCGGATTCTCTGGCTATAAGCTTGGCCATTTCTGCGGGTAATACTCCAATCAAGTAAGGAACCCACTTAGTTTCTGGCAGTTTCAGAAACCTTAACTGCCTTTCGAAAATATTCAGGTATAATGCAATATCACCCACGTTGGGATCGAAACTAGGAATAAGTTTCTTTAATTCATATTTTGGGGTGTCGTCATCACCTGTCATCTGAGAAATTCCATTATCAATACGATTCTTCTGCGCTTCGAGATTCAATTTCAATTTCTCCAAATCATATTCTCTTTCTTTGTCGAGTCTAGCTTGATCTTTGGCACGCTTTTCTTCCTCTTCTTTAGTCTTTCTGTCATCTACAATGTTAGATAACAACGCTTTCACTGTGTCTTCTTTGTATCCAGGCGAATTCAATATTTGCTCTGAAATCTGCAGAATTTTGAGACCCTGGCCCAAGACCAAACCCATTTCATCAGCCAAAATCCTCAAATCTTCTTTCTTAGATTTGGCAAGGAAAGCCATTTTGTAAAAAAAAACACTAAAGTCCTCAAAGTTTGATATTTTAAAGTTTATGCAGAAAGGGTAACACACAATTATCTAAATATAAAACACTTAATGCACAACAAAAAAAATTTTACAGCATATTTTGACATTGAAAAACCCCATAAATTAGAATTTAAGATCTTTTATAGTTATTTGAAATTTGAGTAATTGATACAACTATTAAACAAACTCAAAGTATAAAGAAAACAACTTTGAATACACTGGAAAATTTAAAAACATTCATATATTCCTCATAAATATTAAACATTACTATAATATTCAATTGACTTCACAAATTGTTTTGTATATTTAGCATGTATTGAAAAAAATCGTGACACTTCTATTTCAGATTGATCAAATGCTTAATAAAATAATATTATTCATTACTTCAAAAAATATACACATGTTCACACTTTTTAATTCAATTGAGACATGGAATATATCTTAACCACAAAATAATATCATGAATACAGCAATATTTTTTTTTATTAAAACGCCAATTCGCTTCTATCTAAAAGTATCACTTTTATTCATTATTTAAATGCTATAAATATAATACTCAAAGGGTAAAACAAAACTCAAACAAAAACCTTATTTCCTTTATTTATTTATTTCCTAAAACTTTCATTTGCAATGAAGAAAGAAAAAAAATATTCATGAACACAGAATATTAAAAGAAGGTATAAAAAATAAGAGTAAACATTTCCCAGAATGAGTAATCAAACAAATCATTCCCGCCGCCGTTAAATGAAAGCTTGCATATTCTCGGCGCCAAGGGGATGAAAAAATAGTAACGCGTGGCAAAGCGAAACTAAAATGTAACTACTTAATACAATTATTTTTCAAGTAGGCATATACATCAGCATTTCAACTTGATTTTTAATTTTACTGACAAGAATTATTCATACTTTATCAATAATTTTAATTTTGTGCCAAATACAAGTATTTATTCAACAAAATACTTATCTGAAGCAATCTCCGGGTGAGACGCTACGAATAAATCCATCTCAGGAAGAGATAATACTTTTTTCCAACAGCTTCAAGTTATTCTGTTCTCGGGGTGAGAAGATGCACGTCTGGGATAGACTATTTAGCAAAACAGAACCTAATAGCTGGGAAAAAAATGCGAGAGGGAGCCGGATATTCCAATTTTTCGAACACGTTTTTACGAAAGTAAGGCCGCAAGTTGGGCTGCCGATTTTGTAATGGTTACTGTCTGAGCACTCAAAAATAATAAATCTCGGGGTAATTTTAATTTAAACATTTAATGAACATAGACAGTTTTACATTACAAATAAACAAAGACAATCAATTAAACATTTACAGTTACATATCATATCAATGGGACAAGATAAATTTAGATGTTCACTCGAGGAAAGTCCGACTCGCTCTGGCGAAAGTTCTCTTTTAAGCCACCAGGAGGCTGCAAGGCGGGAATATAGCAGTCCCGCATTTACGGAATATATTATTCCACTACAAATTTTAATTTTTAATTTTATGTACATAATTTTTAATTTTATGTACATAATTTTTAATTTTATGTACATACAGCGTTGAATAACAGATTATAAGTAATCCGTTAAATGCCACATCAATATATCACAGTTTGATTAATGAAAATTCATTAGAAAACCCCGTTTTAACGCCAATATCAATGCTTATAACCCAAAATGTAAGTGTTATTTATTTTAAGCTTATAATTTTCAAAACAATGTTTATTGCCTAAATGAAATGATTATATTTCTTATAATTAATACTTCAAAATATAATTTTTAATCTAAGCAATAACTTATTCTTTATACTATTACGTATTTGATGTTCTCCGTGTGCAATAATTTTTATTTCATCGTGCAAATAATAAGCAATGAAGCCGTGTTGTAATCGTCAGAAAATTTAAATTCAAAATTTTGACGAATCTTCATGGTTCAAATCTCTATGAGTTCGAAAAACATATTTTTGTAGCTAAGCAGGGCCTGGTTAAGGCAGGGGCACACGGGACAGTTGCCCCGGGCCTCTACATCAGAGATCCCCCCCCCCCCCAAATCCAATAGAAAGTTTATTTTAAACGTTCTTCTTTAATGAACGCTCATCATTACTAAAGTAGAGAAGCAGAAAGGGGCCCTTGAACAAGTTTTGTCCCGGGCCCAATTAGGCTAAGTCGGGCCCTGTATCTAGGTCTGTAGGTCTACGAATACAATGATTAAAAAAAACGCCATGAGTTAGAAGAATAAAATTCAGAATATGATTTTTACACTGAATTTGTAGATTTCTATTAAATTTTAAGTGAAATACCTTCAGTGGAAGTTTGTCCGGCTGTAAAAATATCAATTAACAAGATAGCTACAAAGCTGAAAGAACTTGATAAGTAAAAGGTAGCACACATAATAACCACCAAGAAAACAAAACAAGATTGTTTTAAATAAAAATTTTAAAAATTTAAACAAAAGTGTAAATTTATATGAAAATTTCACTTTCATCTATCAAAGGGTTGTACTTTCTTCTACATGTAAACGCGATGATTTAAATGAAATTTGGTATATGATCTTATTTTTACAATTGCAGTTCTGCTCGAAATTTTTTGATTTATCGGAAAAGCCGTCTAAAATACATAGTGTTTTTTCTTTGGTATTTGTGTATTAATACATCCAAGGGATTTATCGCCAAAAAACATTTCTCTTTCATCCTATTGAAAATCCGCATATGAACAGTCTAGCTATCTAAATGCCAGAAAACAGGAATTTTCGTCTAAAAAACCTTTCTTATATCTTATTAACCGCTTAACAGTTTAGCCCGTATGCTGTACGTGCATCAATTTATTGAATTTTGATAGCTGTAGATTAAAATAAACCCTTCATAATGATTATAATTCAACATGAACATTACTTCGAATACCTAGATAATTCATCTATTCAATGAATTTCCATTTGAATGAAATGAAATATTCCTAAAATAGAAGGTGGCGTCATTTTAGATAGTAAAGAAAATAAAACACTCAAGTGGTTAAGAAAATTATCAGTGGTGCATTGATTAATAAATTAACCTAGATTTCCAAATTTTAAAAAAGATCTAAAAAGTGTAAACAGTAAAATCTTTCTACTATTATGTAACTTTATTCGTCCCTGGCTAATCCTGGGCTGTTTACGAGGGATAAAATAAACGATTAACTTGTTAACTGAGATTAGTTGCGGTTAAAAACCTGTTAACAAGATTTGCAAAGATTGGTTAAGATAGGATTAAATATTCATGAATATAAGGAACATTCCAAGTTAAAAAATTACTCCATGGGATCAGGCAAATATTTCTGAATAGTCTTTTTTTTAACAAACTTGTTACAAATTTCACAGTTAATCATTAAAAGAGATAACTGGCCGCATAAAAATACTTTAATCCGCTTTTGTAGATTTAATCGATAAATTATTCTGTACGAAAAAATGATTCATTAAAATTTTTCACCCGATTAACAAGTAATCTATTTCACTAGTATTAACGTTGCAATCCAATTTTTTTATTCAATTACTTAGGGAGCTCGATTTCTTAAATTTTAGGCACGTATGTATTCCCAATTACTTTATAACCACTTCCGTGTCATTTTCGCTTTCTTGTGCATGAAATATATATATACGAAGAGAGAGTAATATAATCCTAAAAGTTGAGATTCGAATTTATTTATTTGAAGTGTTTGAATTCGAGATTATGAGGAATTCCCGCATTTATACGTTTCCAGGCTTATGTCTATCTATCTGTATATATCATAGCAATTTGAGCTTGATAAATATAATTTTGTATATGGTTTTTACGTGAAGTTTGTGCCGAGATAGCCTGGTTGGTAGGGCGTTGCATTCGCATCCCAGTCTTATGCGCGAAGACTCTCCGTGTGTGTGGTAGCTGGCGCACATTAAATCCGTCTTGGTCCCAAAATTCTTCATGTAGAGAGTAATACTACCGGGGGTACCGAGCCAGAGGTTATCGTTCTCTGTTAAAGATATAAATTACGATTTATGGATGCATGAAATGCATGAATGAAGTCCGCCCCGTAAAAGGAGTTTGTGACATGTGTAAGCTAGAAGTCAGACTTCTGCCCTCGTGTGCTCAGGGATCCATATTGTCTGAAGCAACTGCACCCCTCCTTCCGTGAACGCACCCCTCCTTTCTACACGAGGACAACAACAACCTGAAGTCTGTAAATGTTTATGAAATTCTAAAAGAAATCCATTAAAAGGAATATGCTTGTGAAGCCATTGGAATACAAGTCGACACAATTACTACAAAACTTAAAGGGCAAAATTTGGCAGTTTAGTTTTTAATATGTAGATTCTTTCAGATTCGAACCAAATTCGTTAAGGGGTTGACCAATTTTCGATCTGTATTTTCGCATAAAAATAAACCCGATACAACAAAAAGAGCAACAATTTTGATAAATAAAGGTTGACAAACTATTTTAACATCTAAATAGTAGAATTTTGGAAAATGTTAAATTAAATATGTCAAAAGATTGACTATCTCTTTATCTGTACTTTCGTAAGCTTTAATACGTTACGCTTAAAAGCTCCTTTACGGTTATTGTACTAAAAGGCTTATAAAGTATTTGCGAACAATATTACTTCTTTGCCTGACTTCTTTATATATCACTCTCTTAGACTCTCGTCATTGTAACGTCCTATCGGTGTCATCTGATGGCTTCCTACAATTTGCATATGATTTCTGAAGATGTGTGCAGTCATTTTACTGGTGACATATGTATTTTAGAGTCCGATTTCCAAGTGACTCTGAATTATCCTTAATTTATGGATATAAGTGTATATCTTCGATTTAGTTTGTAACTTATGAGGTGTTTTAAGTATTTCTCAGAAATGATCAGATTATTCAATAGTTTCTAAAAGCTACTGAAATTCTTTAGCCTTCAGGAGGAGTTTTATATTCTTATTTAATTTCAAAAATGAAAGTTTTTTAAAAAATGTAATCATTGCTCTGCACTTGAATTCACATAGATCCCTTGAATTTATTTGTCTTGCTCTATATTATCAAATTATGACCATTCGATTCCTTTTTGAAATAATATCAACAAGTACATTTTTATGGCATGTTAAGAAACTGTCAGGCATTTCGACTGATGTTTGGTCTGTTTGCTCTCCACATTGCAAAATATTAGATCTAGAATTAAAATTTTATCATTCAAATATTATCAATTAAAATTTTATCATTCAAATATTATCATTCAAATAATGTTTTAACTTCATTTATAAAAAAATTCAGAAAAATATTTTAGCTACTTAGTAACTTTCTTTATCATTCGAATTTCTTTTTTAAAAATATTGTTTTGCTTATCTTGTAACTATAATTTTACTGTTACAATAAAATTTAAACAATCTGCATTGCTTTTACAAATATTAAGTCTTATATATCTCTATTAATCCTAAAAACTAAGATATGAAGATTTTGTTTTGTTTTTCATATTTTTTGTCAATATCATTATAAATCTCTATATTATTCTTCACTTATTAGCCAACTCATCTAAAGATATGAAGTAATATATCCAACAATCTCACCAACTAAGCTTCTAATTATTTAATTTCTTATTAGCCTCTATTAATCATGCTAATATTTTATTAAATGTGTTCATATAATGTATTTATTATTCTAACGTTTAAATCAACTGCGAATAGAAAGTGAAGTTACAGCAATGAGTAAGGTTGCGGAAAATGAGATGCGGGCAGCTGTTATTCATGTAAACGTGACACTATGTGATTTGATTCTTTACAGCAGATTAATGTGCTCTACAGGAAAAAAATAGATTAATTCTAATGAAATAACATTTTTTAAACACATATTTAACTTTTTGATATTTGAAAAAAAAATACAAACGAATATTCCTCATGAACCACATCAACTCATTTCTCAAGAAAGAAGACATTATGTGCATTTGACATTTTCTTCTACGAATGAAAAAGCTCAAAGTTTTTTTTTTTTTGTATAATAACCTATTCACTGAAAGAAATCGTATTTAAAAATTAATCAAAACAGTCTATATTTAGAGCCGTCCGTAACCTGTTCTTCCATCGGTTTATTTTCAATTTTTATAAATGTCATTTAATATTTTACTTACTCAGCTCTTCAGTTCTTAGTTACTTTCAAGGATCATTTTCCTTACCGTACTTCTTGGGTACAGCCGACCACCCCATCACCACTGAAAGAATCAGTATCGACCGGATTTTTTTGTTATCTTTATCTTTACTTATTATTCTGTTGGGTTAAGAGTTGATGATTGCGGAGTTGCAAGTATCTCGAGATAGCTTCTTCCTGCCGTCTTGTGATTTGGTATTTAGGTTCCCCATGACTTGTCGAACACTCTGGACGAATTTCTAAAGTCTGTTCCAATGATATTCGAATCCTCGGGCGATCAACGCGTTCCCCGTTCTACCCCTATTGTGGTTTCTTGGGGTCCTTTGACGACTGTGGTTGAGATCCGAAGTTTCTCGCAAATTGTTGGTAAAGTGTTCTGACATCAAAGGTAAGAGATGCAGTAGCTTCTGAGGATATGGACCGCTGATCATCCGAATAACGACCACCTTTGACTCAGTACCCCCAGTGGTATAACTCCCGACATGGAGAACTTTGCGACCAGGTTCGAATTCGCAGCACAAGGAATGCGAATCCAACGCCCTACCAACTAGTCTATACCGATCTAATAATTACAAATACTAAAAAAACTATTATAAAGACGAGAAAATTAGTTTTTAATTAATTAATAAAAAAATAATGAATTGATATTCGATAAAAAAAACTGTATTAACATCAAATGTCATCCACTACAAGTTTTAAAAAATTGACTTGAACTTGATTGCATGAATAAAAAGTATTTTATTAACGATTGGCAATTTGATACGATATAGTGAGCTGATAAAGATAGGGTGGGCTAATAGTAGGAATAACTGTATTAACATCAAATGTCATCCACTACAAGTTTTAAAAAATTTACTTGAACTTGATTGGATGAATAAAAAGTATTTTATTAACAATTGAAAATTTGAATTATATATAGGGATTGA
>JAOUZG010046780.1:0-33285 GCA_026289955.1 Argiope argentata | reverse complement strand
GCTGATTTACTGAGCGCCTATCACAATAAAACGATATATTCTCATTTTTACGGTTCCTCAGTTAAATTATCATTTTTATTTTTCCTGATTTATTATTATACAACTGAAACTCTAAATATAATATTCAAAACAGCAAACTTCTATTTTGGTTTCAAAGAAGTTTATTTACTTCTTCCAGTAAATGCAACATTCGAAATTTATGAATGAAGATTTCGTTCGGTTAATGATTTCTTCATTAACAATCCAAATACTTATACAATACCTAATTGATTCAAGTATCTTTATACGAACTCAGCTTCCGGCTTAAGGCTAATTATAGTGGAGCTCAAAAGTTCAAAGGATAAAACGTGAATTGTATCCGATTTAATTGGAAAATGCAAATGTGAATTCGGTTTTACTTCGGTACTTTTCGTTTTTAACGTATTCATTGAAGAATTTCCCAAAGAAGTGAATGAATGAATGAGTATAGTTTCTGAATAGTTAAGATGCGTAGATTCATTGTTAACTGAGGTTGTGAATTTTATTCCTAATTGGATATTTTTATCATGGTAATTCTTCAATATGCAGGCTTTACATAAAATACCTACACTAATCCATTCATCAATTCCATTTAACAGGTATTAAAAATTGCAAAATTGTTTTTAAAAATAAGAATTCATAACAAAGTAGATCCATTAAGCTTTTGATTTTAATTTTGCGTCCATTTTGCCCTAAATCGTTGAATAAAAACTGTCTTCATACGTTAGAGAATGAAAACCGTCTTCATACGTTATTTTACAGGGGAAAATTAATTATTTGAAGCAAAAAAAAAGTTAGTATTGAGTTTATTAAAATCCATAATGCATATCATAGATACTAAAAATTAAAATTCGTCTTTAATACTTCTATAAAATTTATGTTAACAAATTAATTAAATATATCAATATTTTCCACTATACTAACCTCATAATTTGTATGCTAAAGCAACTGTTTATAGCTTTCGCACTCGCAACCTAAAGAATACAAAAGTTCTCCTCAACTGTTCTATCCCGGCCTATAGCTAATGCTAAAACCGAATAATAAATATCAAAAATAAAGACTTTCTGATGATTTCTGGAAAACGAAACGTAAATTAAATAGTAACAGAAAAAAATTACAAACGTTACTCAAGGGGAACAAATAGAATTCAAATAAGAATTTATTTAAAAAAATAGAATTTTTCTTTTCTGAAAAGGTAAATTAGTAGTTCATTGAAATCGATAATGTCATTTGATATTTGAAATGTTCTAGGAAGGGTTATTACTAACGAGAAAAAAAATGTTGATAATAGCAAAGGCTCTGTAAGAAGGAAATCCTATTACATACAACTCAAAGTAAGGAGCATCCTTTGAAATTTAACAGAGAAAGACATCTTTGCAACTTGACTGCGATTTACTAAAAAGGAATTTACTGATAGGATTTTTATGTGCATATACTAAATTGAATAAAAAAAAATTGCAGATTGTTTCGTGCATAGTTAAAAGTGTGTATAGATAGATTTGTATTAAATAACTTATCCAGAGCAAAATAACAACTGAAAAGGCTAAATAATTTCTCTGCATAATTTATTACTATACACATTATATATAGAAATATATTGTTAAAATATACGTTATTTTTTATTATGTTTCAGTTAAATATTGAATGTAAACAAATTTCTGAAAACAAGTTATTAAAATATTCTATATTCATTAAAATCCTTATCAACTATTCTATTATTAAAATTAATCTGTATTCAAATTTTATATTACAGCACCGGGGCCCTGGCATGTGGGTAGTGCGTCTTCCCCGCGATCTGGGCGTTCCGGGTTCGAGTCTCGGTTAGAGCATGGTTGTTCTGTGTAAAGTGTGTGAATTTGTATCTCCCCCTTTAAAAAGGAGCTATGCAAGCGAATTTGATGAGTGAGTAGCAAAAGTCATACTCTTGGTCCTAGCTGGAGCTACTACAAAACAAGAGACGCTCATTTAGGCTTAAATCACTGACTACATCAGTGGGCTCAGTAAACTTTCAAGCATTATGCCCAGCAATTGTTAGATGCGATCCCACATTTTTCTCAGAAATAAGCAACATATATTTAATTCAAGTAGATATATGTTTCTTTCAGCATGCTTCAATTTTGTTTATTATAGCAGTGCATTCTTAACTTAATTCTACACAGAATAAAACCAAATGTCTCGAAACTTATGGCTGTGTGATCTTAGAGGTCATACTTGTGAAAAGAATCAATATAAATCAACATTTATATCAAGTATTATAATCACTGCTCTTTTCCAGAAGAATACTGTGATAGTCCATCGTAAAAAAAAATGTTATTATGCATTCCAGTACAACAAAAATCGAATTAGTTAAAAACCGATATAAAAAATTTATGATTTCATACTTTCAGTTTTATTTACGACAACCATATCGTGGAAGGAAAAGAAGTCGCAATAATTAATGAATCTTGATATAATTAAAAATGCGCCTTTAAATTAAAATAAATTCTGCAAACAAATCAATTAGATTTTAAAATGCGTAGAAATAATCTATATGTCTCACCTCTTAATGTCATAAAATAAAATAAATTTAAATTGAAGTTACAAAAGCTATGAATCTCCATGGCGGCTTTCTGGCACAGAGGTAGTGCGTCTTCCTCGTGTCCGGAGAGTCTTGGGTTCAAGTCCCGGTTCGAACAGGGTTGTTATTCTGTGTGCTAACTGTGAAATGTGTGACGGTTCCCCCCTGTGAAAAGGGGCCGTGGAAGCAAATGTGGCAAGAGTGTAGATAAGTCGTATTGTTGGACCTAGTTATCTTTATTTCAAAAAACAAGAAGCACTCATTTCGGCTTAAATCTGATGTTGTGCCATGAGTAACAACAGCATAAATCTATATTTTGGAAAATTTTAAATTATGGAAATTTATAAGAAAGATTTTTGTTAACCAATATAGTTGAAGAAAAATTTGAATCACATTTAGTATTTCAAATGTGCTGATTCCTGATTTCTATAAAATTCAGATACTTTCAGGATCTACCTGAAAATAAAGATCAAATAGTTTGATTAAAGATGTTAAACTTTGAAATTACAATATGTACAAAGGACCTAATTATGTGTTTATTCTATATTTTAGTTAAAATTTTGATAAATTAAAAAATAAAGATATATTCTGAACAGTAATCGGCTGCAGCTCTAATGCCAATTAGAGCTTGTCATTGTTTGCATTTTTGAGCAGAACATGCATCTTGTGACTTTAGTATCTGCATTGTTAGTCATTTTGCAAGAAAAGGCTGAATGGAAACTCTCGTGGTTTCTGACAATTCTTTTATTTCCCTATTTAGGGTAAATTCGTGATTGACTAAACTCTTTTTTTTTCTTCAGACTCTCATTTCCTATCTACTTACGTAGAAGAAAATCCCCCCTCCTCCTCGCTTCAGGAGATAAACCACAAAAATCCTTGAAATCATTGAACAAAAATTAAAATCAATGGGAAAAATTTACTTTCCATTTTATGTTAAAGAGAAAATGCAGATCATGTCCAGGAAGTATTTAAATGTACATAGAAATTAGAATTTTTGAATCAGGAGCTGAAAAATTTGTCTCGAAGATTAAAAAAAAATGGAATTATTAATTTTTTTAGAAAATGTTTTTATTTTTTAAATTTTGAAAAATTAAGCAAATTTTCTAAGAAGTAATAACTAAATTTTTAAAAGCTGATAATGGGTTGTTTTCTTTGATGATATACTTAAGTTTTATCTAAAACCATTTGAAAAAGTATTAATAACAAATAAATGTAGGAAATCCCTCGACAAAAAAACAAAATATAAACTAAGAATTTTTCTTCATCAAGTTTTAAATTAAATTCTGTGCTATTGGTTCCCTGTATTTCAATTTCAATAATAAATGTGCCAACTTTCTTAGTGGACAAATTCTTCCTTTTATAAATAAAAAAAATTAGGAAGAAGAAATTATTGTCTGAGTGAAATGTATGTAATTGATCTGCGATAAACGTTTATAATATCATAAATGGAATAGTTTAGTTTAGTTGTATTAACTTTTCTTTTTAAAGCAACAATTGGGCTATTTTGGGAAGGACATCATAATTTTGAACCACCGTCAGATGATGAGGGCGGCATCTGAGCTGGCACCGCCGTAATTACACCAAGACGCACCAGAGGGAGGAGATTTGGCCTTGACATTTAATGTGCACTAGACCGGTTTACAAGATGGTGTTTCAGTGGAATCGCGTCTTGAACCTGAAACCCAACGGTCGAGAAGTCACCAAGAGTTCATCGCGGCCTCGATATTCTAAAAGAAAATAAATAAAAACTTTGAATTTAATTTTTATTTATTTTCTTTTATTGTTTTTTTATTAAATAAAATACGATTTTTTTTAAAAAAAAGATTTATTTAGTTGAGTAAAAATGTGAGACAAATTATTTTTCTATTTAATTCTAAGTGGTTGAAAATATAAGGATGAATTCTGAAACACACAGCATTACTAATTAATTACCTAATTATTACTATTTTGTAAACTATCTCATAATGTAGCTTTCAAAATCAGTCATATCAACAATACTCTACCACCTCCTATAAATATTTTAATTAGTAAAAATAATTTATTTCCTTATTTTCAATGAATTATCAAATTCTAATAAGCAATTTTTAAACATTTTCAATAATTTCCTTTTTTTTAAAGTATGCTCTTATAATATCCTTATGAGGACTCTTATTCAGGTACTGTGCGATAAAGTAATTCTTTGACATAATGCAGATGCTCCAAATGGAATTGATTTAATCATCACTACAATTGTAGAAATGCTCATTAATCTAGCTAAGAAGAAATAAACTATAAATGAAGTTAAGATACTTCAAAAGAGTGCTGAAATTCAATCAAACAGGACTAAAACATTGATCAAAGTACTGGGGTAATTATCGAGCATTTGACTGTGAGAATAAAATAAACTAGTTAGCAGACACGATGCTGTCTGGAAATCACGCTTGTCTCCTGAATACAAAAATAGTTACTGACTTAAATACTGATGTACTCAGGCGATGAGAAAGAAGATACTAAATTAGTAAGACTGCTATAAAGGATAGATAATTGATATTAGAGATAGGAAAAGAGATAATTAAGTCTTTTACTATATTCTTAATTTTAATCATATCCACAAATATAATGTAAGTTCAGAAAAAGAAAGACTCCGAAGTAAAACAAATGAGACTTATTTGTAAAGTCTATTTATTAAAAAAAGTAAAGAGCATCAAAGACGCTGTACGTTTGATATCATTAATAAAAAATCTACTTTTTTGTTCCCGGGACCAAATTACAAAAAAAAATCGTATTTACAAAAATCAATATCACATGTTGGTATGAAGTACTTCTCCCAGTGATGAATACAGTCCTTACAAAGCCTAGGCATTTTGAGTATCAAAATATCGACCTGATCTTGGGTTATAATACACCACTCATCAAGCAATGTTATCCTCAGTTCCAGTAGACATGTAGGAGATGGTTGGCTAGCAGCAACCCGTCGGCTAAGCATGTCCTACACATGCTCTACTGGAATCAAGTCCAGTGAGAATGCTGAACAGACCATCTGGTTGATATCTTCCAAACAAAAGCATTCGTTTACGATGTTTGCACATTGAGATACGGCTTTGATATCCATAAACACTAATTATGTGGCCATGGCACCCCGAAATACATATTGATTTCCCGATATATTTGGCCTGTAATGTAGAACATGTAGGTCAGTTCTGGAACCCATAATCATTCTGTTGTTGTCGTTGTTACTTATGGCCTTGCCATGGACAAGTCCCCTGATACATCAGCAGATTTTATGCCTGAGATATGCGTCTCTTGTTTTACAAGTAGCGCCATCTAGGGCCAAGAGTACGGCAACTACACACACGTCACAAAACTTTTTAGGGGCGGACTTCATTCATGCAAATTCATTCATTCATCTCAGATTGTAACTTAGACGTGGAACAGAGAACGATAGCCTATGACCCAGTACCCCCATTGGTATTACTTTCGACATGGGTGTGAGAGGTGGTGGAGACTTTCTAAGGACGGAACATTGCAAAACATTCGTGATATGGTCGATAATGCATCTCTGTACAATTAGGTGACCAAGTGAGGGAATAAAATGCAGAAAAATATTCCTCGAGACATTTTTTAGCTACTGTAGACCTGTGGGGTGATGCATTATCTTGTTGAAAATGTCCGTCAGAATGTATGCAGAAGATAAATTAATGTAAAAAGTCAGAGAGGATATTAAAGTATCCCTGACATGTCATGATTGAGTCCACACACATAAAAGATACCCTTTCATGCTAACTGCACACATTCTTTACCATCGCAGAGCATCCACCAGCTAGAATAGTTCCTTGTAGACATGAAGGAACCATGGTTTCATTTTGTTTTCTCCACATCCGTACGAAGCCATCCACCCGATACACTTGATAACGGGACTCCATAGACAAGACAACGTTTTTTTTTATCATTAAGAGCCCAATGGAATCATTGGCAAGCCCAGGTAAGGTGCAGAGCTTTGTGTCGCTGAGTCACCAGTGGTATAACGAGAGGGTTTGCCACTGCGAAAGCCCATATCAATTAGGTTACGTTGCATAGTACGAACACTGACACTTCTTGATGGCCTACATAAAAATCTGTAGCAATTTGAGGAAATATTGAACGTCTATTTCGTGTAATGATTATTTTCATTCGTCGATGGTTATGTTCTGTCAAGACCTTTATCAAGCCGCACCAGTGTCGAAGATTCGAATTTTAACAGCAAACCTGGAAATTCGCGGTATACCCTAGAAATGGTCAGGTACAAAAATTCATATTTCATCTCTACTTTAAAAATGTGCTTCCTCTATCGTGAGCTTTTGATTATTCACCGTTAAAAGTCACTTAAATCTTGATAATCCGCCATTAAAATAGCAAGAATCGATGTAATAGCCTCCTCAGATACCTATCTAATAGATGCACTGTCGACAGCATTGCATTACCCTGGTTGGTTGAGCTCCTTCTTTATTTGCATACGACCAGTTTCTCTGGCTCTTAAGTGCTTATGTTCCATTTATTATGTACTCGTATCTTTCTAATGGGCAGCTATCCCACGATATTATAACGTTATTATAATTATAAATGTGCTATTTATGTATCTTCTAAAATACGTGGATTTGCAAATTCACTTGTTTATTCGTTACGGAAACTCTAGAAATAGGTATAATCTTTCTTTTTTATCTATCAAAAATGGAAGAAAATCAAGTTATCAAGAACTTAATGAGGCAATGAAAACAAAGGATTTTTAAAACAACATTGCAATATATAGTTGGCAAGTTTTAAAAAAAAGAACTATCAAGCTTTAAAAGTAGGGCACCAGCAATCAAACACAAAATTAGCAGATACGTATTCATCTTTATTACAAATAGAAAAAGGAAATGAAAGTGAATGGCATCGTTATAGATTTCAATTTCTGGAAAAGATTGTCTTAAAAGGGTATTTTTTTACAATTTGTGATGTTTATCTAATTTAAATTTGAATGCCATTAATTTATCAACCTTCAATTTAAAAAATTGCGAATATTTACCATTTTAAATTAAAAAAGTCAAGATCACTCAAAAGTATTCAGATATTAAAAATGAAATATGGGCGTCACATATTGGAAAGTTGTTCTTTCTCACATCTTTACATTTTTCTTTTATATTCCTTTGTTTAATGAGTAATGTAAACTATCATTAAATTTTCTATTAATATACTTTGATAACTCACTAAAACGAAGCCTTTGATTTTTTCTTCTTTTCATACGGCTTGGTTTTGTTCTTTCACTTATATTATTCCTTATCTGATTCTGTAATTTAACTAAAAATGTTAAATGCTTTGAAGATTAAATCATATTAACTACATTTAATATTTTTTCTTTAATTTAATCGACGAAAAGCTTTTGGTTTCAATTAAAAGTATTTCGCGGTTCGTAGGAGACATTTTTCTCCATTTCAATTATTCCTTTTTTATCACAAATGCAGGGTAATATTTCATGCATTTTGAGAATTTAGGTGGAAGTTTTCTCACGCTCACACAAATTCAATATTTAAAGAGAGTTTTAAAATAAAACGGTTCTACTTTTTTGTAGTAAGCTTGGTCTTATATAGTAATTTGCAATGTGTTTGCAACAAAATGTTCGAGAAGGGGTGAATTTAAAAGAAGAAATTTTCTGATAAAATATCAGGATTATTTTCTGAGTACAAAGTATGAATAAAATTGCAGTTTAAAGAATTAATTACTTTTTGAGGCTATGATAAAATGTGTAAGATGTCTTTTGGCTATAAAGTTCATCCTCACATGCAAGGCTTATGGTATATTTCTCCATTTTTTGGAAAGAAGTATTAATAAAATTAAATGAAGGTATTAATATTTTCTAGAAGTTTACGTTGTGGTATTTATTCTTAGACTTTTTATTTCTACTTTTCTTTTTAGATTTATAACTTGCTATTTTTACCTTTATTATCCCTTACTTCTTTTTCTACTCAAGCATTCTGAAAATAAAATGTCTGCATAGAATTTAATGATAATCGTTTATTCATTTTCATTCATTAGAAATATATGTATATTTATTAATTAAGGATAGTGTTTAAAGAATTTCATATGTAATAAATGTTATTTATTGTAAGATAAAAATCAATAATATGATGCATATCTGCATCATATTTAAGGATAGACAATGTATGCAAAAATATATCACAGATTAAAGTAGACTAAAGAATGCTTCCATATTTAAGGAAGATGGTAAAAGATATTATTAATCTTTTCATATAGAGTAATAAAGTTAAATAGTCTTAACCCAGCCAGAATAATTGGAATAAATCTAGTTGTGAAAAATAATTATATTGCTTCACTAGCGTAAATGTCATAGATTAAAACGATTGCTAATATCATTTTAGAGTAATTCTAACAACTGTCTTTCATTTTTTTCAGCCTTTATAACACTTACAGGAATTCGAAGAATCGAAGTATATTTCTTTTCAAACGTTTTCTCATTGGATAGCATTTAAAGATCCAACACTTCAACTATATTTCAGTACGATATACACATATTCAATTGTTTTAATTTCACTCTATCATGCAGAATTAAAAGTGGACAGATTTTCTGCGACTATAACGCTTGTGTAGTACAAAATTGATACAGAATAAAAATAGTGGGTATATAAAAGGCAAATAATAAAAATAATAATAAATTAATAACAAAAAGAAAAAGCTCCTTGAAAAAATATAAAAGGCAGGAATAGCATGTTTGGTACGGTATTGGATTCCTATTCCTTGCTCAGCGAGTTCGAAACCAACAGCCGAAGACTCTCCATGTGTGATGTGGCTGGAGCACCTTAAATCTGCCGTGGTCAAAAAGTTCTCCATGTCGAGAGTAATACCACTGGGTCAGAGGTGATAGTTTCTCTGTTCCAGATCTAACTTACGATCTATGGCTGAATGAATGAAATGCATGAATGAAATCCACCACGTAAAAAGCATTTATGACGTGTATGAGCCAGAAGTCAGATTTCAACCCTCGGGTTCTCAAGGTTCCATGCCCTCATAATCTACTGCTCCTCTCTTTTTGTTGTAAAACAGACACAAGAACAACAGCAACATCAAAATTTAAAAATACTATTTCATCTAAAAAATGAAAAAAATATATATGTGCTTTATAATGAATGGAATTCTTACAGGAAGCTTGACATATCTTGAAAGATAATTAGCATAATTATCTCCGCAGATTTAAATCACTAAGTCTTTTTCAGCATGGGCCATAGGCTAAATTAATGTTATTTGAACTGATTAAATTAAATTATGGGATAGATATATTTTCCATATTGACTCTTGGTTTACAAACAACACGCGAATATTCTTAATAACCCAATTCAAAACAAGAAATAAGGCCGACCACTCAAAACGGTTGATGTCCTTTTCTTATTACGATTTATCCATTATGGTTTAAAAGGAGAGAAGGTGTTATCAGTCAGTAAGACAACATTTGTATCAATAATGTCTCTAAATAAATGCCCCCAATAATAAGACTTGTCAACTTTCGGCAGTTGGACATTTCTAAACTCACCAATTTGCCTCCAAATTTACAGTCCATGACCATTATAACGCTTATAATATATGTTTGGATGTAAAGGCTATTTAGAGTATTTTAAAAGAGTATGCGATATTAATATATGGTAACAAGACGAAACTGAAGGAAGAACTGTATTTAACAAAAAAAAATAACCTCTAGTGAAATATTCTAAATAGTTCATACGCTTATTTTACAAAGAAAAGCCCTTATCGTTAACGATATTAGCACAATATTCCTCCAGTTTGTTTGTTTCTCATTCTTTTTGAAATATTCTTGAATTCTTTTTAATATATTTTTTTTTCAGTATTCCAAGGAAATCGGCTATTTGATGTATCATTTTATATTCTTTGTCTGGTTATTTGGGAAGCTATTGTCTAATAATATCTTCTTGAGATGCTATAACCCGAGCCTCACTGATTGTATTCATGTTTCTCCATTCTGTTGTAACTTCCACCATAAATTAGAAACGATCTTCAGTGTATCTGAAACATTTCTGACATATTTTCAGCAGCGTCTCTCCACTTTCTCATCAGTCGACCATTCTGGTTGTATCGTAAAATATCGTTGTACGTTTCGATGAGTGGTAGCTACTCATCCTTTCCATTCTCCTGAACTAGTGAGAATTTATGAACAAGCCAGTTTTAGACTAAGCTATTCGTACATAATACAGCATGAATTCTTTTTGAACATTCAAATAATTTCATTTTGTTTGCGTAAATTTATAGAATCTTTAACCTAAAAAGACAAGCATTTTACATGTAATTTTGTATAGTAAGAAATGTTTGTTTTAATTTATCATCTGAAGTTATTTAATTTATCATCTAAGTCAGATAATGATAATTTATTCAGAATTATCATTATCATTAAGATAATTCTGAAAATACTTTAATATATAGACGAGTTGATTTTTTTTATTTCAAAGCTATGGTCAATAGAGGGAGAGGCAAAAAGGCCCTAAAAATGCTAAGAAGATTTAAATGAGATGATAAAATTTTATGGACTTTAAAAATGAAAATATTTAATATGAAGTTTCTTATCCAGGGAGGAAAATGAATTACTTAATATTGCAACGTCATACGTTCCCCTCATGTTATAACTGCCATTCTCCCCAGTTGTACTATCACCTGTTATAGAATGTTGACTACGGAGTTGTGATTGTTTCGACGTGGCTTGTTCCTAGGGTCTTGTGATTCGGGGCCCGATGGCCCCCTGGACTGTCTGCCTTTCCTGGCCGAATTTCTCTATGTATTATGGTTGGCTTTCAGGCCTCCCCTGATTGCTGTGTGAGACTTCAATAGTTCAACGGCCATGGGGGAATGCCCCTGATCTCTATGCAATATCACCTGTACTCTCCAACATTGCTAAGTGCCCCCAGATTGTAAGATAAGAGGACCCTCTTCACCAGTTATTGTGTTCTAGTTATGTTGTGAGCCCTGTCCGCCAGAATAATTGGGTTTGACCTTTTAGTTGTATACAGATAAAGGACCGCAGATGTGCATTTGATCATTTCAGAGAGATATTTCATATATTTAAGAAATAAGATCGTCAAATTACCAAGATGTTAATGTTTTTTCATCATGGAAGAATTATAATTAACATCTGTTCGGGAAGGGTCAACTACAAAGTTGAATCATTAATGGACATTCCCAAGATCAAATGTAAACAATTGATGAAGCATTGCTGAATAACTATTGGATGATAAGAAGCTCAAGTTCACTAATGAGAAAAAAAATGAGGGAAGGAGATTTGATGGATATAAAATGCGAAATTTGTGAAGAGAAGAAGGAAAGAAGTGAGAATAGTTTTAAACTGGAGTCTGAAAGAAATGAGTGTTGGAAGGTAAACTGGATTTTGTAAGAAATTCCGAGTGATTCGGGCTTCTGTATTAATATTCTCCGATGAAGGTCGCTGGATATCTGGGGAGACACTAGAAGTAGCTGATTGATCTATCAGCTTGTTCACGTTTTGTATGGTGTTTATTCTCTGAATTGATAGGAGGAACTATTTCATGATTAACTTTTAACTGCTGTGGCAATTTTCTAATAATCTTAACCTAATTGAGAACAAACATAAAGCTGTAAATAAATGAATTGATTGTAATGCTACACTCTTAGTTGATCGGTCAGAATGAAGATACTAAAATACATGTATATAAGCATAATTTATATTAAGAAAAACGTCAAACGTGCTTTGACATTGGGATATATGATATTTTGATTTCTGTACTTTGCTAATTTTTGTTTTTAAAGAAAAATTTCGATGCGAAATGAATTAAACTCACATTTATATTAATTTGGACTGTAATCTTAGATACTAACACAGAAAGTTATGCCGATAAAATATATTCATTCATGAACTTTTAAAAGCCAATTTTAAATATATTAAGTGGAGTTTTTAGGCTATACCAGACAAACTGATGGAACAAATATATAAACTCTATTTAATGACAATACGAACGGAATAAAAAGCCCCGAAACTCAAATGGAAGTAAAAGTCTCGAAGCTCAAGTGAAAGTAACAGACTCGAAGCTCGAGTAGAAGTAACAGAATTGAAAGTCAAACGTAATGAAAAAAAAAGATTTTTTTCTTCTAAAGTTAGCTAACTCACTGCTAATGGAAAATCAAAAAGTTGTTTCAACCAGAATACTAGACTGTTGTCTCCAGTGCCATTATTTGAAAACGAATTTTGGCCCATGGGAATGTAATGAAACGAAAAGCATTCTGACTCTATAAAAGACTTAAAAGGAAACGGTTGGTGAAATTTACAGCTGCTCGTGTATAAAACATTGTTATGTGCAATGCAAAATTTAATGATAAAAAGCAATTTTAAGAAAAATCAATCGAAAAATATATATTTTTAAATATTTCATTCCGTATTTTTAATTTTGCTGTTTTTATTATTTTTTCCGATGCTTATATGTATATTTATTTTATTTTAATCAAAAATATCTAAGTATAATCTCTTTAATTTGCCTTTATTTTAGCAATTAGTACAAAATCAGTAATTTTAATATTCTCAAAAATAAAGTTTTTACATTTAAGTCACTCATTTATTTCTTTTATTTAAAAAATAATTAGATTTCAACCAAAGATTATTAGAATCCTTATTAACAAATATAAATAAGTTTTAAGAATTGGATAAAAATATTAATAATAAATATAAATGATTAATTTTTATTCTTGATGAATGACCATGTGATCTGAATGAACCTGTGAAATCACATACGAGGTAAGAAATAATTGAAATATTAGAAATCCAGATATTATTACCATCTTAATAATTATTCTTAGAAATATTTTATTTCTGAAAGACTTTATTATTAAATTATTGTCTTGAAATTGATTTAAAAAAAGTTAATGTTTACATTTCAAATCAATTAAGCATGCTAGCTGAATCTAGTTTCCACTTATAATATTCAGCGAAAATAAATTATCGCCAGTATCTTATCGTTTAAAATGATTAGTATCAAGACACTAGTTAATTATCCGTTCTTGAAAACTCGAGACAAAAGCTAACACTTTGTAAAGAATTAATCTAAAACACGGTTGGCCGAAAGAGTTTGTAATATTCTCCTAGGGTAAGTTTTCAAAACAAGGCTTAAGAAAATGAGTCTCTCGAGAATAATTATCCTCCAAATTTACCGGTCCATTATGTGACAACGGAATAATTTGTTTTTGCCGTGATTTGCATAATTGACTTTATCGGCATGAAAATAATGATATTGCTTGTTATATTGTGCTAGTAATTAAAACATTTGCAGCACGATTGACAGTTTTTATTAGGCGGAAAATGAAAATAAAAGAACAATGGCATCTTTTATATTTTTAGAAATTTCATAGTTTGAAGTAAAATTAGAATAATAAAATCTTATCATACAGATAGGAATATCAACTAAATAAGGAAATTCTATTGGATTTTTAACGTGAAAATAAATAATGTGAAGAATTTAATTTAAGTTAAAAAAAAATAGGGTAAGTTTTTAAAATTCATTATTTGCATATCAAATATAACTTATATATGATATGTTTATGTATAACTTTTAAGACAGATGTACATCACGTCTCTTAGCTTTTTACAAAAAGTGCATTGAATTAAATTGTCGTAGTAAATTTAGTGTGTACTGAAAGATTATGTGTATTTTTATCATTACAGAAATGCTCAAAATCTCAAAAAATTAATAGAAAGCAATTAATTCTCTGAGAGATTCAAATTTATTTTTATATTTTGGTTCAGTGATCAATGATTATTGAAAAAACTAAGCTTCTCGATTTTCAATAACATTATATCTCATCTGAAAATTATCTCCCCTTCTTATATTATATTTTTAAGTGCTATTTATTCACGGAGTTTATTTTTACTTCCTAATTCACTTATTTATTAATATTCTTATCGTCAATAATTCATTAAAAAGTCACACAGAAATTATCCCCATCAATTATAATTAATAAATATCATCTACTTCAGAAAACAAATTCATCCTAAACGAATCTATATAATGGGGGGAGAGTACAAATTAAGTTCCAATTTGGAAAAGTTAAAAATTAGTAATTATTTAAAGAAAGTAGTGAGAATCTCTTTTCCACCAAAAACAACTCAACACTAGGGGGGAGGGCATTGAATACAATAATGTTACACAGAATGAGACTTGAAGACAGAGATTTGAAATGTGCTTAATAAATTCAGAAAGGAAAATGCTTATGAAGTTATGTAAACCTGCAATTTTTGTTAATTCGCTTATGTTAGGAAGAAGCAAATGTTTTAAGCAGAGGTTTTTCATACATTACTTGATTTTTGAGATAAAAATGAGCTAATTTGTCAAGGTTCGAATTGTTCGGAACCAACAACGTCTTTAACAATGCAAGCCCATGCTTTTCTCGTTAAATGATATTATGAATGCGATAGCAAGGAGCGGTGTAATCGTTCGTAATATAAATATGATGAAAACCGATGACACATTATGGTTTCAGAAAATTTATGGAAAAGTCTGAAGCCATGGCTTTGTTATCAGTTGCAACTGGGAGGGAAAGAAAGCATGCTTCTGTGGAAATTTAGAAGACTGTTGGATTATCAGTGGAGGAAGCAACAACGTAAAGCACATACGGTAACAGTAAACTCAATTTCTATCGCTCATCGATGGAATTTAGCGTACACAATTGTGTATAAAGTGCTGCGGATTTACCCATACAAAATCAAATATGTTCAAGAACTTCAAAGTAACGATCCTGCTGTAAAAATACCTTCCCCTTTGGAATTTCTTGCCAGGATGAAAATGGTGGATGGATGGTGATGTCTTTTTTTTCATATAAATGGTAATTTCAATACCCATAATTGCAATATTTCGGCTAAAAATTTCACATGTTTTCTATCCAGTTCATTGTTTTCTTCTAAACTCACTGATTGGCGTAATATGACAGCTAGTTTCACCAATGAACCATTTTTCTGTAGAGAGCCGTCGGCAGCTGGAGCTATTACATGCAGTGTGATTGCAGCTCCCTTAGAGTCAATGTTATGGTGTGTCGAGATAACTAATCACCATCAGCAGACACCACGTTTTTTAAGCAGGATGCGGTCCAGCTGTAAGTTGATATATGTGTCGCACAGTTACTTAAGTAATAATTTATGAATAAACGAATTATAGACCAAATTTTCCTCTTTCTTCAGTCTTAAATCAATTTAGTGTTTGGCTAAAATGTATATAGGTTTTGGCTATACGGTAGCTATAGTTATTGACAATGCAATTTTTGACTCTAAAGCAATGTTTATGATGACAAGATGAACAATTTCTTGGAGTTGGGAGATGCGATACACCGACATGTGCGCAACATTCCATCTGATAAGCTAAAAGCTACTGTTGAGATTGCAGTGATGCGATTTAACTTGTCTTCAGAAATTGATAGAAGCCACATCTCTGTAAAGAGTTTCAGAAAACAAATGAAAAGCGTTACACCGATGGCTTCATGCCTTATTTTGCTTAACACTATGAAATACAGTGCTTTTTTCTTCCAGGTGGCGATTCTTTTGCTTAAAAGATATATTTTTGGTCTTGATGAAATTATTACCAAGATTGATAAAATTTGGTTCAGCAGTTTTTTTAGGATCATTTTAAAGTGGAACTAGATAATCATCCCTCCAAAAAGTTTACAAGTCACTCAGTTCTAACTAATTTTCCTATTTCGTCAGTTTGTGTTTAACTTTAACTTTTTTGTTTAAGTTATGTACATATCACTAGGGATCAATTATTTTCTGGCACTCTGAATTTTTGCGAGTAATCGTTCTAAAACAGAATTTTACAATGTATTGTCAATGAGAAAATGTCGGGTGAACGTTCGCAAGTCACAGATTCTGAATATAATCATATTTATTTTATAAAAGAAAATATGATCCCTAAATATCTCATTAAAGATCATCTGCCTTCAAGCATCCTCCCTTTTCTTAAAACTTCTAGAAATAAAACAAACATGCTTTACAAGAAAAATTAATAGACTGAGTTCACCTACCTGAACCATTGAACGATTTCAAAATTTAATGGAAATGGAAAAAAGATGATTTCGAAGTGAAACCACATTCTTACCTGTAGAATTACCGAAATGAGACCCTTGTTTTGATTCATTTTCAGATTTATAAAAAAGCTCAATTCTTATTATTTTGATAAGAAGATTTTGAAAAATTCTGTTATTTTCAAAATTATTCATAAATATCAAACATTTTAGGTGCTCATTCAGAAATTAATAGAAGAAATAATTGAACTAAATAAATCAAAAGTAAAAGCCTCAGAAATATGAGAAATGACACCATTCTTATTATTAACATCAAGATTTAATGGCAAACATTTTTCTATACTCATCAAAACAACTTCGTCACCAAAAAATCCGTAAAAATGTATAATTTATTAATAAAAAATGAAAAAAAGATAAAAAGAAAAAGGATTTTACAAAATGGCTGTATATGTTACCATTTCAAGTGCTCTCTTACTTTGTAAACTTTTGGAATTTAATTTTTTCGAATTAATTTCCATGTATAAATTTATTAAACTAAATAAATTTCTAAAAAAAATGTCTAACTTTCTCAATTTTTTTACATTTTGTTATACTAACCAATTTTTCATTTTTCAGATGTTGCAAAGGGGTTAAAATATGCTCTGAGTGACCATATTAAATATATTAGAATGGATTAGAGAATTCTGGTTGGGTTTTTTGTGCTTTCAATGAGGTGAAATTAATTGGAAACAAAAGTGATCGAAAACGCACCATTTGGCATGTTTAGAGGAAGTGTCAGTTTGTTCCAGTCTCGGTTCGGGCATGGTTGCTCTTCATCTGTTCTATCTGAATTGTGTGAATGTTCACTTCCCCATGTAAAAAAGGGCTGTGCAAGCGAAAGTGATGCGTGAGTAGCTAAGACGTACTCTTGGCCCTAATTTGCGCTACTGAAACACGAAACGTACCTCAGGCTTGAAATCGTTGACAGAATCAGAGAGCTTGTCCATGGTGAATGTCATTAGAAACAACAACAACAACAAATGTTTTTAGATTAAACTTTCTGAAAAAATCTAATATTAGAATGATATTTTCATTCCACTAAAACCTACCTAAGCAATTTTGCATTTATATGCGATGTAAAATTAATTATACCTTTGACTTATTTTTCATATATTTAATTTGAATTTTAATGTCATGAAAAAAATTTCAGCATAATAAACGAAGGAATAAATTTGACATTGCTAAAGAAAACTAATTCCTCACATTGTCATTTAATCATATTGCTGCTGTTTTTGTAGTAATAATCTTATAGAAATTAAAATATTTTTTTTAAAAAAATCATATATTATTGAGGTCTAGCATTTCGAAAATAAATAACATTTGATTAAAACAAAAGTATTCAGAAGTTTCAAGGAATATTATGGAATCAAGGAAAAAGGATATGAATACGACCTTCGGTGGTATTATTCATATCCTCTTTCCTTGCTTTTTCAAAAGAATCTTAATGGAATTTAAAGCTTCTGTCAACTTTCAGAAGGATATTTAACTATTAAATCAGATCTCAGTAATATTTGTTTTTTACTAATATATTGACTTAATTATTTTATATATTTAACGCGTTTTCTTTCAATGAAATGGTTTTCCTTTCGCAAGTTGTAAAAAGAAAAAAATAATTTGGTCTAAATTAAAGCATAGAAAATTTTATTGTAAAATTAACCGCCTTCACAATCAAATGTCGCCCCGAGAATATACATTTAGTTTCATTAATATTCTTTTTGATTACAGCTTGATATTTGTTATAATACAGACGAACTTATTTAAGCTTGAAATTTTGATGAATAGTTAAGTAGCTTAGTCACTGCGTATATAGATGTGTGTGTGTGTGTGTGAGTTTAAAAATAAAGCTGAAACTGTTTTTCTTAAAGGAAATGATAATATTTTATGAAAAATCATTGAAAGGTCAGACGTAGCACTTTTCTTTTCAATTTCATTTAATTACTTTCTTTGATTATTATTTGATGAAATTAAGAGAATGACGCTTTGTAATTTCTTTCTGCTGGATTTTTTATTGATGAAAACTATTGAATTTTAGGAATAATTCCTTAAAACTCTCTCTATCTTATTTAATTAAATTTTCAGAGAGAAAAGTAGATTAAAAAGGTTTTTTATTGAAATAAACGCATTAATGTTTCCAGTTTACTTTTTTTTTCATCAAGGCAATTTGACAAAAAAATTGAGACTTCATAAATGGACATTGTATTTATTTATAAATTGGCATTTAACGTTTCTTAATGCATTTTTAGTAATATTAACTCAATTTCTTGAATCATTTCCTTTATCGGATATATTTATAATATTATCACAAAGACTGAATTAAAAACAAGGATGGTTGGAAACGATTGCTTTTATTTACATTAAGTAATTCACTGGAGAATAGAATGAAGAACTGACCAGAACTCTGCTTTTATATCGCTAGAGAACATTCGAGAATCATCTCGCTCGAATAATAAAGAATGTTCTAGAATCATCTTCATTTTAGAGAAATAATAAGAACCAATTTCAATTAAAATTCCAGTCTTAGGATAAAATTCACTGGTCGGGGATGGAGCCAGGGACCAAAAGATTTACAGTCCAATGCTCTGCTAATCGAGCCATGGTGAATTATAACCGCCTTTCTTTTTTCAGAAACATCTGTTAGGTAATTTGTTATAAGTTTTAGCTCTGATTATAAATTCCTGAAAAACGAAATAAAAATTGCTACAATGGATTCCATGATATGATTATTTCTATATTACAGTGAATGTACTTAACTTTGACTATGCATAATAACTGTTCACCCATAATCTTAAACATTGATATTTCCTTATCACCAATAAGCTTAATATTGATATGAATAGTCAATAATAATTATAGGTAATCAGCTAATTATTCATTTTTATTGTAATATATCTGTGCCGATTTGTTGACGTTCTGTAGGCAGGCCGCTTGACCAACGGATACAGAATTTTAGACATACATGCCTTAGAAGTCAGAAATATGATCCTGGAAACTATTTATTTTTTGAAATTAAATTGTTTCCAGAAATTTTGAACTTTAAGTATTAAAAAGTTAATCTTAATTTTAGTTTTTTCTCGAAAAAATTTCTGAAAATATTTTCATGTAAAGTAAATTGTACATTATTACAATTTTTTTTAAAAAATATTATACCTCCAAGATGGTCATTTGATAATCATGAGATACTATAATAAATTTTGAGAAAAAAATAAAAATAAAATATTTTTGATTGATTTTTAGTAGAACGCTACACTGTTTCGTCACCTATCCTAAAGCGTACGTTTTTTATCTCTGATAAAAAGGAAGAACACATTTTTTGTTTAATTCTCGTACGATTTACAAGACAAATAAAAATAAATGCACAATAAGACAAAAGTTAGTAAACTGTTAAGCTGGACATTTACGTTAAAAATAGTAGCATGATTTAGTGGGACAGATCAACTTTCGAAATGTTAGGATATGCAATAAACAGTGCTAATATGAAACACATTTAAAGTGGCAAGGCTTTAATATCAAACAAGTTTATGGATTTGTGGATGAAAGATTGGATTAAGCGTGTCGATCAAGGACCGAGTAGGACCGTACTTGTAACATTAGGGTTTATAGCCCCACAAGAAAAAAAATAACTCGTGTCCGGAAGTTGTTATCCGGTTTATGAAGTTGTCACAACATACTTTCCCAATAGTGAGTCTGTGGTGAGACTAAGGGTGTTAGAGCATGTATCAGTTGTTGATGCTGATTGTTGGTGAATTTGGCTATTATTTCTAATACACCTGTCAACTTTTGCTGCCGGTAGAGGGCACCCACAACAGCTATACGAAGATTGCTTAGTAAATATAGCTGGTCACAATTGGGGAGAAGGGGTAATTGAGGTACGAGTGCCCGGAAACATTATCTGGTTTATGAAGCTGTCACCACATACTTTCCCAGAAGTAAGTAGGTGGTTACTAAGGGTGTTAGAGCATGTCTGAGTTGTTGATGCTGATTGTTGGTGACATTGGCTGTTGTTTCTAATGCACCTGACAACTTTTGCTGCCGGTAAAGGGCGCCGCAACACCTATGCGAATATTGCTTATTAAATATAGCTAGTCACAATTGTGAAAAATGGGTACTTAATGTACCAGTGGGACCGAACTCGCAACGTTTGGGTTCGTTGTCGAGTAACATAGCCACTTGACAAAAGGAACTACTCGAGTCTGATTTATAAAGCATCCACCACAGATTCTTGAGCATCTTGTTATATAAAAGGTTTTATTAGAAATCAAATATAATCAATAGAACCAGTGGACCAGTTGGTTACCAAAGGCAAAAAATTTTTAATTAAAATAATGATCCACTTTATTGGTACTAAAATTGAGTTAGTTATGAAGATTTGAATGTCACTACATAATATGAACAGGGTAATTTAGACCAAGCCGTCAACTGTCTCAATCAGTATACATCAATCAACACCTAGGGTTTCGTCCTAGCTGATAAGCCTATGATTATGTAGATGTTGATTTTAATAAAATAGCAATTTTAAAAACTTCATATTGAGGTCAAGCTTAATCTCAAAAGAAAATAATATATTTTTTGTTTGGATTAAAAGTTTAAAATGACAGGAATATTTTGCAGAATTTGATTCCTTAAGAGCAAAGGACTGTATAAATTTACATAAAATCTCAAAATTTCTAAAAAATAATTAATGACCGAAACAGAATAAAATATAATTATTTATGTTATTTAAATATTTTTAAATGCAAAACTATAAACGAATGTTTATCGAATAATTCTTTGAGACCTTCTATGAATATGAAAATCATTCTGTAGTGCAAATAGGACTTCAAACCGAAAGATTATATTTTCTGAGCTCATATTAAAGAAATATGGTTTATTTCAGCAACATTTATTTTTGTGCTAATTAATATTTATAATAACTTTTCTTTTACTAGTATGTCCACATTTTATGGGAGCTGACAAAAGATTAAAGACACACTTAGTAGGTTGAACATGAAGTTTAATATGGTTATCAAATTTGATAACTTAAATTTATTTTGCTGAATAAGAGATTAAGAGACCAAGTGATTTCATTAAAATTTTCAATTAAAATATCTAATTGAAAATTTTAGTGAGCATTAATCTCGGTGGACCAGCTGGCAAACGTTGGCTAACGCAATCAATTAATATGAAACTATGAATTTGTTTATGTTAGCTATCTACAGATTTTACGACTTGGAGTTACTAATATACATTAGTAATTTGGTAAAGGGGAATGTACCGTTTCGAGCAATTTTTATAAAAGTTTAATCAATTAAAATTTTAGATAAATTTTGGTGCTTTTGAGTGTAACGTTTCAATTTAAAATCGTAAGAAAATGAGTTTAACAACGCTTCAGAATTTAAAAACAATTATCTTTTGAATTATATGAGTTAACAATTATGCGAAATTTAGTATATCAGTTTTTTAATATCTAACAATAAATTACATTGTTTTCCTAAAATTTGTACCAATTTGTTATACATTATAATGTGTGGTTTTCTCATATTGTTGAAACTAAAGAGCAAGAAGAATGCTTAAATCGAGATATTTACAATATAAATACGAAGGGAAATGCCAATACCGGAAATTCAGAAAATATGAGAACTGGAATTGATATGTTATTACTAATCAATGTAGATTAGAAACGTTCATATACGCAATGAATAAAATTTAACTGAAACATTTAAAATGATATGGAATTAATATAAGAGAATTCAGCATTCATCCACAATAAAATACAAATAATGTCATTTGAGGAAATTAGTATGTATATAAAATTCAAGAGGGTGGTAAAAAAATTTTAATATCAAGATTTATGAATCTTGAATTTTAAAATTCAGTAATAAATTTATAGATACAGCAGATATATTTAAAAAGGAAATTTTTCATTTCATTTTCATATAATACTACACACACACACACGCACACGCACACACACACACACACACACACACACACACACACACACACACACACGCACACGCACACGCACACGCACACACACACACACACACACGCACACACACACGCACACACACACGCACGCACACACACACACACACACGCACACCTAGCAGCCTAATAGTACAGAAATAATATACAATATTCTGCAACAGGCTGCTCTACCTGGGATATATGTATATGATTGCCATATTCTCCAATTTAGTATTTTAAAATAGTGAGTTTAATTTTTTAAGATATAGAAGTAAGGTATTTATATGAAGACACAAAGAAAAAAGATTTAAATAGTTATTTAATCATTGATTATAATTACTATTGATTATAACTGATTATAATAACTACTGATTGACTACTGTAAGGACAACAAGTTCAATATTATTCTATTAAATATCTCAGACAACCTTACAGTTAAAGTTTAAATAGTCAAATATTTTCTGCACTTGTTTCATAAGCACATATACATTATTTCAAATACTTTTACCATGATACATTCCCTAAGTTTAAAGATCTTAGATAAATTTTTCATTCCATTATCGGGTCCGAAATAGCTTCAATCAAGAAGCTTTTCTCCTTCTACAAGACCTGACATTTATTATGACTTGTTAATCCTCAGGAGGAGCTAACATTGCCTGAGGCAGAAAATTTATCTTCTACCCGATACGCTTTTAGAGATAAAAAAGCGTAAGAAGGCATCTTCATGTGAATAAATTCTTAAGCTGATTTTTCTTTCCAGTGTTATCCATTAAATCCAGTGTTACGACTCCTTCTTCACGTTTAATCCTTTCTGCATTGTATCTGCAGCCGTTGTACAATTGTAGTGTTTTGATAACGTAATGTACTCGGCTGTTGCTATTAATGCATAATGCTAAATGGGAATTCCTATTTTTACATTGTTTGGTATAGAAAAGGCCTTGGTGGTATAAACATGCAACAAATCCTGTCGATACTGCTACGTTAAGTAGTGTCGGGATGGTCCGCTGTACATAAGAAGGTATTATAAATATATGATTAAAATGTAATCATTAATTTTATTTGCTAAAGTATAGAAACAATGGTATAAGATATCACCCATTTTAAATCAATTAATATTTCTAAATGTTGCTCTGAAGCATGCGGAATTCCATATTATGATAATACTAAAACCCATATAAGATGAAAAAAATACCATCTTTTTTCTAGAGATACTTGTACTACACGAATAAGAAGTATGTAATGTTTTTAAAATGGTACAATTACATGTTCATTGATTAAATTTGATTTCAACACCACTAAATGTTTTGAATAGTATTTCTCTTCTATAAATGTGACTGTGTGGGCAACTAGATGCAAAAACATTTTATTATTGAGCATGAAAGTTGTGTGACAACTCAACTCTACCTTTTGAATTGAAAGGTATTATCTCCAGACTATCTCCGATGGTTTGATTTAAATGTTTTGAATTTAAATTAACTGTAAATATTAAATGCTTTTGTAGCTTTAAACATTACACAACTGTGCATAAAATAAGAACAAACTTCAAATCACTAATTTTTGAAGTTATACCCTTTGCTAAGTATTGTGATATGATTATTAAAATTTATCAACATTGTTTGTTAATTTATTAGTAAGAGGAAATTGGTGTTGAATAAAACTGTTTAAACCCATTTGATTCATACATTCAGGTTCGCTTGTTTTTTCAAATATCTAAAAGAAATAGTGTTAACATTATTTTTTTTTATTTTCATATTTCGCATTTTGTTTTTTGTATATATTGATGATTAATTCTTAAATCAAACTTATAAAAATATTTCATTATTGTTTTATATTTACGTATGTGTTCTGTTTAACAGTTTTCGTCATCTTATTCCATCTATATCCTTTTCTTATGGTCTCCTTGAGGAATGGTTTCACTAGAACATGAAAGAAAGATCATTGGATAAGTGGGTTGTCCTTTCTCTTTGAAGTGTCGTAGAAGTTCGAGGTTAAGATGTCAAACCTTTCATGCGGCGATGCGCCTCTTACAAGATTCATCAATCCGTACATTAGTGATAATTCTCAGAGTTCCACCTTTTCTTCTGTGTTGGTTGGACTATTATCAATGAAATGACTCTGGATGTTAAATATAAGTGAATTGGAAATATAATAATTGTTTAAGGCTAAGTTTTCTGCACTGTCATGGCAGGATATACCTCCTTCGAGTATTTAGTAATAGTTCTCAGTGTTACAGCATTTTTTCCTGTGTTGATGTCGAGACTATTGTCATTGAAACGACCTTGGATAGTAGGAATACAGGAATTGGAGTATAAAAACTGTGTAAGGTTTAATTGCCTACACTGCTATTGTGGGATATGTCACCTGCAAGACGTGTTTACCAGAGTTACTGATAGCAAGGTTTCACCTTTTCTTTCTTTGTCGATGCTGTGATTATTTTAATTTAAATTACTCCAAATGGTAAGAAGAGAATTAGTGATTCGCTTAAAATAATATATGAAACAACTCATTCGTTTAGAAAATATTTACATATTGTTAAGTTTTTAGCGTAGTGGTTTTGGATTGAATGGATTTTACTTGAGGGCAGCACAAACGTATTTGTTTACAGCTATTTACAGGTATTAACTGGATGACTTGATAAAGTATAACTTCAGATAAACATAATCCAGCAGTCAACAGTCGCTTACAGCATAATTGCGAGCCTTACGCACAATAAACACAGACTGCAAAACATATATCTTATATCACAGCAAACAGTAAATCACAGCGAGCTCAATAATACAACGATAACAGCAAGCGTAAACACAGCTCATTAATAACAAGCGAGAATATTAATCAGCTCACTACAACGAGTCACTACTCTTCCGAGAGGAACTGCCGATACTGCGACAACCCTTCCCTTATTTAGCCGAGCCAGCGAGCGCCCAAAAGCACGCGGAGCTTCGTAAACGATCCAGAGGCTATCAGACTATTATTTCCGCCAAATCAACTCTGCTGGCGCGAAGTTCTTCGTCAGCCGTCGCCAATGTCTTCTCCTTTCGCTACGCTAGCCCGCTTGTAACAATATGTATTTTTCACAGGAGCCATTATCTTAATGCTTATATTCAAATGAAGTAATTAGATGATGAGATTTAAGTACATTTTTGGTACACTTTTATATTAAGATATTTTCATTAAAAAACAAATATGTATGCCCGTGCTTTAAACGCAATTAATGTTGCCATATTTTTGAATTTAAAATTATTTTACATAATCATTTAAAAATAATTTTGAATTGAAAATTACTAATTTTTATTTATTCAAAAAAAGTTATTAAAATAATGACAGCTTTATATATTTAAAATTTTGTTCATACACATTTAATATATTTATTAAAAAATAATAAATGTCAGGAAATTTTAATTGATTTTATTGAACTAATGATCTCATACAATCACTCTAGATGCTAATTTTATGGATTGTAAAACTTATCTTTATCTTCCAAACATATTTTCCTGAAATCTATTGTTTGCCAATTCTTTCGTTCTGCGGGACATTGAGATTAATTAAGATTTATAAATTCAGTAAAATTGCAAAAAGAAAAGAAGAATAAAGATTGCTTTCCTTCGACATGTATCAGAATTTAATTATTCTCCAAGATGCCTTCTGGCCATGCTGTTTTTAAATAAACTTACAAAATAAAACAATAATAAGTTTCTCCACTTTTATTTTGTTTGTTTTCTTTTGAATATAGCTGTATCTCAATTTATTTGAACTCGGAAAATGTAATCAAAGTGCGGATGAGCCCTTAGAGATTAACGTTAGCAATTACTCTTCAAGTACTCTCCGTAAATCTTATTTTATACGATACTTTCTCAGAAAATTGTATTCAGAGATCTTCATGTAAACGAGGAAATTGAAACAGTCAGCTTTTCTAATGAAATAAATCTTATGAAATTCAAACTTAGTGATTAATTATTAGAGCCGCAATGTGATTTAAAATATTATCAAATTATTAAATCGAAAAATTGAAATTTTTTTTTTGCATTGTGCAAATAATTTGTTCTAATTTGCATAATATTAGATAAAAAATAATAATAAAATAACAATATGCAGAACACTTTTTTTTGAAATGCATAATAATTATTTTTCATCAAAATTTTAAAGCATAATTATTATTTAATTAAATGTATCATACATGGTTAAAATTTATTTTTAAACGTATTAATGTTTCTTTAATAGTATTTATTTAAACATATTTTTAAAACGTATTCTTAAATTTTTATATATTTTTAAACGTATTACAAATTTTATCAAACTCCCCTTACTTAAATTATTATTGTTCCTAAATACCAAATTAAAATCGGAACTATACTTCATAGATAATATATTCTCAACTTTGTTTACTCTTATTTTGTTAAAGTCAAAACATCGCCTACCATTTTCTTCATCTTATGCTAGTTATGGTTTTTTAAACATGTTGATAAATTTTTTGATTAAAACTTTTTTGAATATTTATTAATTTTAATCATTATTAAATATTTATATAAATAACTAAATATTTTTTATTATTATAAACTTTTTAAATTTATAAATTAATATATTATTAAATTGATAATTATTATTTAATATTTATTAATTTTAATGTTTTAATTTTGCATATGAAAGATTTTTTCTTTGCATAGTTATTAATTTTCTGCTTCCCCAAGGTCAGAAAAAAATCTTTGTGACAGGAAAAGACCTGGCGACTTTCTTAGATTTTTGAGAATGTTTCAGTGTTAACTGTTAAACATCCTATAAAGAATCCTTCAAATTTCATTTAACACATTTCTAAAATTACTCGAATCATAAATTATAACCTGTTGAAAAAAATTATTTCATCAATATACAAAAATAATTTCAAAAAGCTATTTATAATGAACATTTAAATCGATATGTCTTGTAATTTATTGAATTTAAAATGAATTGCGTTGTAACGGTTGAAAGAGCATTGAATAGCGGATTAAATATCCAACAGCAAATCTTTTAAAAAAATGTGATCTCAATAAATATGCAGAATATGTAGAAAAGCGAAAAAGTAAACTCGTCTGAAAAAAAAAGTAGATAAAGGAATGCAATAAAATGATTCCTTGTAAGAAACGGGGCGTTTCTTGCTTTCCTGGTATAGTTATAATAACCAAACTACTCTTCTGGTTGAATGGCATTAGTTTTGTGCCTTCGGATAGAATTATTTAGTTTTTTTTTCTGTCACGCTTTTTCTTCTAATCTATCTCAGAATATCAATGGAATGAGTAAAGAAAATATTTGCTTTCCGCATTAATTGGTATTTGAATGCGTACCAAAACGCATAAAATGATAAATAAATATTTATCGTAAATAAAAAAAGTTTTGTATTTGTTTAAGGACGGAATTAATGAATATAGTGGAACCAGTCAATATTTAAGATAAAGTTGATTTGGAATATGTAAGCTCTCTAGATTTGTTTCTGAGAAAAATACTTTTACGCATTGTAATTTCATAGTACAGATATTTAAAATGAATATGATAAATCATATTTTCATGCTGAAATATTCTTTTATAGTCGTTAGTTTAAATAATTATTTTATATTTGACTTTTTCCTTCTAATTGATTTTTATGTTATACCATAATGCAACTATTCTTTTATAACTATACATCATGTGTTATTACACATAGTGTTTAAGATTTGTTTGCCTTTGCTTTTATAGAGATTAATATAATCGAAGTACAATTGTAATGAGTTGGGAGATTAATTCCATTTTTTTAGAAAAAAGGTATTTTGAAGATTCAAATAAATATAAAGATATGCAGTTTGGAAGAACAATACAATATTTTATCATAAAAAATTAGTGCGAAAATAAATAAAAGATTAAAATGTAATCGGTTGTGCATATTCAAATGTATCATATCAGAACATCATTTCTTGAGCAGCCAACACCACGTGCTCGTACAAGTTAAATTATATTCTTATTAGTTTAAATTGTTTCATTGAATGAGTCACTTTAGTACTGCAAACGATTAAAAAATTGTCTTTCCTTTATTGTTTACAAAAAATATCACATTTCTTGTTTATTTCCTTTCATATAATAACGTGATCAAAATGACATTATTCTTGGTTTTATTTGCGGTAGTCATTAACTTATTTTTTAAATCGGAGCTTATGTAAATGCGATGACAAAGAGTTTTTAAAAACTGATTTTTTGAGATGTTCGTGCAGATAATAGAATTTCAATTTTTCACCTACGGAATTTTGTTGACGCCCCAAAACATCATTCCTAAAACAATATTATATTCTGGCATGATAAAAATAGCTTAACACACACACGCACGCACACACACACGCACACGCACACACACGCACGCACATACACACACACACACACACACATTAAGCGAATGATATGTCAAAGACATTAAAAATGCTGAAAAAAGTGCGTCAAGTTTTTTGAAATGTATTAATGAAAATTCGGATGCAATAATTATCAAATGAGAAAAATGTTACTTTTTATAAAAATATAATATGTACTTAGCTAACACTTGTTTATTTTTGTAACATGAAAATCCCTTAACTAAATTTATAATTACATGAGTTGATTATCACATTTTAGCTTATACTCTCTTAATAGTTTTAAAAAATTTTAAACCTTTTTTTAATTTTCACTATTCTAATATTTTTATACAATATGAATAGCAACATTCATTGTATTAGTCTGAAGTACTTCAACATATTAAAAGACAACTTGCATGAAAAAATTTTGAATTTACTTTAACAGAAATTGCTGATTTTATTTTATTTTATTTGAAAGGAGAAGCTCAAATGGGAAGCTAAAAAGCATCCCATTTCTATTTTCAAATCTATTCCGTCAAAAATAACTTTTCACCGACTCTCATCTTTCTGAATTAGCTACATAAAAAAGTATGACAAGTGTTGGGCAATAACAAAATTTCACTTTACTGTCTTAAACCATTATTTCCTTCAACGGTTTTCTACCTTACAGAATATTGTAATTACGCAGCATATGTAGTAACACAACGAATTAAAATACCATGATTCAAAATAATATTCATATTTATATGAATTTTTCATGAATTTAATAAATTTTAAATATCTTAAGATCATTTTACAATGCAATCGCAAAGTATTATTTTTAATTGATACGCTGTGAACTTTAAAACATCATTTAACGAAGTTATTTATTTTTGTAATGTACACACTGCTTTATAACTCAGTTTTTCCAAAATATACAATTCTGGTTAATTTTAGCATATTGTCAAGATTATTTTACTTATACTGAATAATTGGACCTGTATAAAGATTTGAATTTATTATTTAGTAACGAATTATCTGAAGAAATGTGCATGATTCTCCATTTCATTAAAAGTATTTATTGAGAATAAGTGCATATATATATTTCTTTTCCTAGCTATATACACACATATATTTATATATAGTTAGGGAGAGGAGAAAGAATTAACTTATAAGGAAATAATTTCTTTTGAATAATCCTAATAAATATGACAAATAGTGGAAATTCCCAAGCTTTTTTAAGATTAGAAGATATCTAAACGAACGCCAAACAAGTTCATTTTCTTCTAAGTCAAAGCAAATGTTAGAAAAAGTTACTATTTACTAAAACAATGCAACGAAAATAATATAATTGAACAAAAACTATATGTTTCTCTACTTATTATTTTTTTAAAAAAATATTTTGAATAGGTTTCATATCCTTAATTTTCAAGAAAATTAATCTTTTCCTTAATTAACAAAATGTTTAGTTTTCACAATGTTTTTATTGTTGTTCTTCATATTTCTATTAATCTCTTATAAAGAATTGAAATATCTTTCAAAAAATATCATTCTGTACTGTTAATAGAATTTCGGAAAAGGTGTTTGCATATCTATTTTCATTAACTTTTAACTATTTAAGCACCTGCCATTTTCATAACCAACATTGTAATTCATACTCAAAATGTGCTTAAATTTGAAACCATATTTAGAAGAGTAGTATATAATTATTTTAAATCTTATTGATATAAAAATAATAATAGATTTTAGAATGTGTACTCAATTTTTCTTTAAAGCTGATAAAGGCTGTTTGACGTAGGGCGATCACATGGAAAGGAGAAAAAGATAAATACAATACTACGTCCGAATGGTTCTGAAGAATAATAGGAAGTAGTTGCCCAAAGCTAACAACCATGGAATCTAAACAGCAGCTGTTACAGGAAGGATATGGTCCACAGAAAGATGATAGTGTCTAGAATGGGGAGGTACCAATCGGAATGTATACGTATAACAGAAATAAATGGCGTCTCGTAAAGATCACTCGTCCAGAACAGGGAAAAGAATGTAATCATACATGAGATAAATCTCGTAAAATCGGCCAGTGGCTACTTGATAAGTTTTGATTTGGAAAGGATGGTCAGTATTAGCAAGGATTCTTAAGAAATTATAAAGGATCATTTTCCATGGTCTCTTTCACTTAACGATTTATTACACACCACTTTATTACCGATTATGAATTATGCCCTGAATAAATACTGATTATTTTGGAAATAAATAGCCATAAAATAAAATAAAATTAATAGAAAAATTTAGATGATTGACTAAGCCTATTCCTGTGTTTATTGAAAAATTTCTTGGACAGGGAAAAGAATGCAATCATACATGAGATATATCTCGTAAAATCCGCCATTGACTACTTGATAAGTTTTGATTTGGAAAGGATCATAAATATTAGCGAGGATTCTTAAAAAAGTATGAAGGATCATTTTCCACGGTCTCTTTCCCTTAACGTTTTATTACACACCACTTTATTACCGATTATGGATTAAAAGTCCTGAGTAAATACTGATTATTTTGGAAATAAATAGCTATAAAATTTATAAAAAAATCAATAGAAACATTTAGATGATTACCTAATGTTAACCAATGTGCATGTTAACCGATCTTTTTTATATCATATACTAAATTAAAAAGCAACTTTACGTATTCGATATACATTTAATGTATTCGAAAACATCCTCAGTTATTCAATAATTTTACAGTCTTAAAAAAATTGTCTCAAAAAATAGAAATTGATTTCCAAACAGATGAGAATATTTCTAATTTCCTCCATTTAGAATATTAATATAAAAAGAATATTTAAATAAAATATTCATTTATAATTTGTTTAATCTTTTTCAAATTTTAGGAAACCAAAAAATGAGATATATTTCAATACCTATTAAATTAAAGCCTCTAAATTTCTAATAAAAATCATATTAAATATCTTTCTACTGCTAAACACCATATTAAAGTGAAAGGGAATTTTAAATTACCATTCGTATTTTCTGAATGAGAAACAAATTATGTTAAACATTCAATTCAAAGATAACTAGTTTCATAATGATAAATGCTGTTAGTTTTATAGATATGAAAATATAACTAGTTTGTTTTATCGGTATATCTACAAAATTATAATCAAAATTATAATTATAATTAGTTTTCATTCATTTTTAATGATTTTATTAGCCTTAATTTTTTTAAAAAATAGGTTGCTAAATTTTCTTTTTTTTTTTTTCATTCAAAATTACAACATTTTTTACCAACAAAAATTCACATTCAAAAGTTATATCCCCTTCCCACACACTAAATTTCACCCGAATATTTTATATATGAATAAAGCCTAAATCTGTTTCAGAGCACACAAAATTTCAAGACAATGTTGAACTTACTATTTGAAAGTTAATCTTTTTAAGTAAATCCTACTGTGCAGAAAATGAAATGTTCTAAGGTATAAATGATTCATGATGCATTGAAAGTCTTTGGAAAGCACAAATGAGCTTAAACTGAGTTGGGAGTATGGTTGTTTAGATGTCAGTACGTATGAGGAAGACGTATGGGCACTTTCTCTTGCTTTTGAGCACAAGGATATGGTTTTAGGTGTTCGTTGTATTCATCTAAATATTCATCTTCAAAAACAGGGTTTTAAAATTTTACATATATAACTATTATCCAGATTCTTAAGTCGCCTACATATATGCTTTTATAATGCCTTAGACTTTACAGAACTACTTTGCCATTTGATTGCTTTTCGTCTCTTACAAATAGAAACTGAAAACTCATTGATGTCTAATGTAATATTAAGAAAAAAAAGTGATATAAAAATTAAGTTAATTCCTACTTATTTCAATACATTTTTTTATTTTAGCTCATTAAATAATTACAATTAAAAGGAATAATTAGACAAAAAATTATAACTAGCCAAAATCAAAATTCCATACCCGATAAAACTGCTTAAGAACAGATTCAGAATACAATCAACTCGCCTGGCGTTGAAATTTCAATAGCATATAAGGCAACACATATACGTGAATTTCCTACATCAATTGGGGTAACGCGATACAGATTAGAATTTTTTAATTTTCTTTATTCTGTATTATTTTAGTACTTCAAAAAGAATCTGAAAAATTGATTAATTAACTATGCTTGATTTTAAATACCTGAATCATTAAGAAATGAAGCAGAATTGATTGAAAGAATCGGCCGAAAACATGCTAAACCTAATCTCATTAAAGTGGGGGGGCATTGAATTAGTTACTTATTTGGCGGAGGAGAAATGAAGATTTTTGGCTTTTAGTGAAAAAGTCAGTTTTTAATTTATTAATGAAAATCATGTCAACAACTACAAGTTAAATTTTTTTG
>JAOUZG010046766.1:206702-227147 GCA_026289955.1 Argiope argentata | reverse complement strand
AAAATTTTTGAAACAATTGAACAAAAAATGAAATTTTTAAGAATAAATGTTTAAGGAAACTCGGTACCAAAAAGAATTTCCAACAATTTTTAATAAAATTATTAACTTTTGGGATAGATAGATGTTAATTGTGTAGAAATCGAAATTTCTAAAATATTTTTCAAATTCAAAAGTTACAAATTTAAATATTTTAACTTTTTTTTAAAAAATGATAATTTTTTTTTAAATACTTCTTCTTTTGCAATTTTCAGAATATTTTCCTCAAATTTTTTTGAGGAGGACCTCACAATGCATGTAACAAAAATAGAGATCCGTTTTTTGGTATCTGTATTAGTTTGAAAGAAAAAAATGTTTTATAAAATTTTGTGAAATTTTTTGGAAAATATCAGACTTTTCACTTTGAACATTTTTAGAAAAAAATCTAAACAAAATTTAAAGAAACCCATCTCTAATTCTATTAAGCGTACATTTAAGAGTGAGCAGAGAAAATTTTGAGAAAAAGCAAACTGAGAAAAACATCTTTAAAGTTTTCAACACAACAAAATTATAATAAAAAAAGCTCATATGAAGTTAGATTTTTTCAGAACAATAATATGGCATTTGTAAGTGTTAAGATACTAATTTTATTAGTATACATTATTATCATGTTTATTAATGACCATTACCATATAAAAGAATTATAAAAAAATTAAGGAAAAAATTATAAACTGTTCACTTTTTTTAATTCAATAAATTTTTTAGTAAAAATGTTTATAAAATGATCTGCAATCTGTTTACGATATAACAAATATTACACAGTAACAATTCAAGGTCATTTAATTGAAATTCAAATGAAATCAGACATTTTGAAGTAGGTAAATTTTCTAGACAATTCATGCGATAAAAAAACATATGTACAAACTTTTCGTTATGAAATAGTTTATATAAATACATAATATATTAAATAATATATTATCATTCAAACATAATTCTACATAAGTTTTGTGTTAATCTGAGACATAATAATCAAAGCATAATTAACATAAGCAATAACGACATATTTGAAAATGACCAAAAAAAATGTACAAAAAATTTATACAGCAAGGTAATATGATGTATTATTATTCAAAGCAAGGGAGTAGATTTCCTTTTAATGCGAGGCATTTTCAAATCCAATTAGAAAGCAGGTAAGCAACAAATAAATTCAGTAGTCTTGAAAAAGACAGTTTTGCTTTCAAAGTGATAATATAAACAAAAATAAATTCAATGAAAAACCTCAACCAAAGCGGTAAAACTATGAATAAACTAGGATTTACTGTTACTGTTTCAAACTTTGCCTCTTTTTATTTCATGGAAAAAAGGGGGGCTTGGCTTGGCTACTCGAACTTGAAATATGTCTGATGTAAACACAGGAAATGGGCATTCCAGCTGATATTGCGTTAGACAAAATAGTTCCATATCTCATTAAATACTTGTCGGATTGTTTTAAAATTTTCATATTAACAAGTCAAAGGTTCAAGTATCATTATTCATTAAAAATCAGAAAATCGGCATTTTCATCGATTTTCCGAAATTTCGAGATACCGAGTCCCCTTAACTTATAAGAAGAATATTTCCAAATGCTTAGCAGCAGAAATATAAAAACTCTTTGGAGAAAGTTTCATAAAATTTACCTACCACAATTTTGCACTATATATTGTTAATAATATAATAATGTAGTATTAAATATTCTTTCCGAGAATTTGTAATTTTGGTTATTTATTCGAATTTTAGCTCAAAATTGTTAATGTAGCTACAATCTTCCCTTCTTGAAGTTGAATTAGATTCTATAATAAAAAATATCTTGAGGAAATATGAAAAATATCTGCAAACCGTGAAGAAGAAATAATCATTACAAGAAATAATCTTCAAACTGCATCGATAAAAACAAAAACCTGTATTTCGTATTTTGATAAAAAGTGAGTTTTGAGACATTTAAAAATATCTCATGTAAAATTTTAATCAAATATGGCTTTATCGCACGTTTAACAGCCATTTAATAAAACAATACATCATCCCGTCGTGTTCCACATAGCATGCATTCCTGGCTAATGGTGACATTAACCCTAGTCCCGCGCATAATCCAAAATTAACTTATTAAACGATATTATCATCCGCTCTTGGCGATAAATTATCCTGACGCCTGAATTTTATCATGCCTGGTGGGCTCATTATTTTTAATTCTCTGTTCTCTATGGCTTGTTAGCTCATTAAACAGGAAATCTTCCTCGCTTAGTATGCCCCAACCTGTCTGATCTCGCAGGTATTATCGCAATCATTTTGGGAATAAACTACAGATTTGATAACAGGTTATTTCTAGATGATTTTGTAAGTAACTATTTAACTTCGTGAGATTGGCTAGAACAGAGCTAAGTTACAATGTCGCCAAATCCAATTATTAAATGAGGTAATATTTATACCAATAATAAACCGATATTTATAACGATTTAAATAACCCTATGACTGAAAACCTTTAATATTGATAAATTTAAATATATAACGATTTAGAATCTTTAATTTTAGCTAGCTTCACTTTAAACGGTGCGTTTTATTTGAACGAATAAAGTGAATTAAAGATTGTGTTATAAGAAATAAAAATTATGTTATAAATCGGCTTGTTTTATATTCATTGTATTATATGAGAATTAAATAAATGAAATTCTCAGCATCCTTCCAAAAGCCCTTTATTGTTAATAAAATATATTATTAAAAATTTAAAAAAATCATAGTCTTTATTTTTCTCTCGAGATCTTTTTTGCAGTTTTAGGGTTGCACAACTTTGCCTAATTCCTTTTGTCTGAAATTCATTAAATAGTTAGTGATTTTATATAATTTTCTTGATGAATTTTATAGAGTTATTTAAGAAGATACAATATTTTAATATTTAAAAATTTATGTCTGTTAAATTGCTGATTTAAATAAATTTTATTCTATACGAATAGTGACACCTAGTAATGAATTTGTGAAATGTATTATGGGACTCATAGTATTCATAATTAGGAAAAATAATTAAAATAACATAAAATATAATTATTAAGATAAATATCTAATTTTTTTCTCTCATATAATTACATTTTAAAAGATTTTTGGCGGCGTCATATCCTAGGGGTAGGGTTCTAACATCTTGTATTCGAGTTTTGATTAAGGACATGGCTGTTCTTCTATCTGCGTTCTATCTGCAAAGGGAGCTTACATATTATGCCGCCAATGGTCTTTGCCAATGGTCGCCAACGGTTTAGTAACTCATTGGCGAGGGATTTAAATTTGGCGATAAAAGTCAATGGATTACAACATTAACGGATTGCCGTAATTGGCGGTTTAGTAACTCATTGGCGACAAATTCAAATTTGGCGGTAAAGTTGTACGGTATAATACTTAAATACCCTGCAAAGTGTGTGAAAGAATTCCCCCTTCCCATTAAAAGGGCTTGTGCAAGCGAGTGTGTGATAAAAGCTAGAATTCATAAGAGTTAGAGCTAAGAGTGACTTCATAATAGCTAGAATTCAGACATCTGCCCTAGAACCTCAGAGGTCTTTACACTCAGAAGTTACTACGCCACTTTTCCCTTGTAATGGTGACGCATCATCAAAAAACTTTCTTTTCTGAAAAAAAAATATTTTTATTTTCATAGATTCGAATCTTTTTGGAAATTACTCTTTTTTTGGTACTTTAATAATTTTAAATAACAATTATATAAAAAATTTTAATAACAATTACGAAATATTTCTCATAAGAATTTTTTACAAAAAAAAAAGAATGAATTTTTATCAAGTCTTCACAAAAGAAGGCATGCAAATTTGCTCAATGCATGACTTGTTTCTGATTATTCCTAAAAGTTATTAAAAACTTCATAAAGGGTTTTTAATTATTCCACAAAATTAAATTATTATTGCGATTTTAAAAATATTTCATAAAAATTCATTCCCATCTTTAAATTTCTATATCATATCCTTTGAAGATATTTAAATCTTACTAATATATAAAAGTTCAAATAAAAGTAATAATTTTAGTTGCTTTAAACCGCAAACCAAAATTTTTGTTTGGAAACTTAAACAATCTTACAATCTCATATTAACTTTTCTAATCATTTTTTTTTTTTGTAATTTCTATTCCTATTTTCTAAAGAATCTAAAACATTCTCTGAATTTTAAATACAAAAACAAATACCTAAATGATGCAAAGTAATTTGCCATTTATAAATAGTTTTAAGTTTAAAGGATTGTTTTTTTAACAAATGAATGGAAATATAGATAATAGTTGTAAAGCAAAGCTTCGTTAATATAAATTTGACTTAAAAAACAACACTGTTGGTAAAAATCATTTACTGATACATACAAATATTATAAACACTATATTGAATATTTTTCAGTTGCTTACATTTTTTTGTTTATTTTTTGCTACAATTAATTATTTTTAATTCCTGGTCATTTTCAGATGTAGTTTATAAAAATATTGATTTTCTGTTTTAATGCTCTGAAGAAAGTAAAACAAAAATCAAATCTTTTCTCCAATTTCTTCTTTATTTCACCATTTTTTTTCTTCCATTCAGCGTTCCGTTCAAACACAACTCCAAAAGATGTTTGAAAAGAACAAGCACTTTTCGCTACTCAAATACGTTTCATTTAACAAAGTTTTTACTTCTTGTAATTCCGTGCTTAATTTAATTTGTTCAATAAGGAATAGTTTAAAATTTTGGATGGTTTTGATAAGAGAAAATTTGATACAAATATTCTTGTTCTTTTTTTATTACTTTTTCTAATTTCATGTAATCAGTGCGATTTATTTTCTCTTTTGAACTAAAAAAACTATATATATATATAAAAAAGTGGGTTTTTTTAACCGCTTTCAAACTTTAAATTATTATTAATTTTAATAACTTTTTATACTTTCGTGTAAAGATCCTTTTTCTTTCACTTGGTTAAAAATGACGTAGGAATTGAAGTATCTACGTCTATTATTTTAAATTTTCCGATAAGATGGGCTTAAAAAATCTTATCATTTATATAATAGTGTAGTAAAATATTTATCTGATACCATTTTGTAATCATTACTAATAATAAAAGAGCGTGCGTGTTTGTTTTTACATATGTCTTTACTTCGCTGCATCTCTCTCTCTCTCTCTCTCTCTCTCTCTCTCTCTCTCTCTCTCTCTCTCTCTCTCTCTCTCTCTCTCTCTCTCTCTCTCTCTCTCTCTCTCTCTCTCTCTCTCTCTCTCTCTCTCTCTCTCTCTCGCTCTCGCTCTGTCTGTCTGTCTGTCTTAGAGATGCTTAGAGAAACAGTATTCAAAACTATTTTTCCTTTTTTAAAAATATTTCACAGAAAGTTCAAAAATAATCCTGAAGTTTTTATATAATAATGTTTTATTATATAATTTGCAATAACAATTTATAATATTATTTGGAATAATAGGTTCTAAATTCCCCATAACCAAAACCAAATACAAGTAGAAACATTTCTATCAGGGTCTATGTTCAAATTACAACTTTTCAATTAAAGAAAATGAGCTGTTTAGAAAATTTTTGATGATAAATTTACCCAATAAAATAATGTTACTTCATGTAAAGTTCCTTAATTTTATTGAACAATTAATATTTTTCCATTTTCAACATATTTCTTCCTTTGTAAGATCCCTTATTTTTTTCCATAATATACAAGGGAATTATAATCATAGTTAAGATTTTAAAAATCGATAATTTTAAAACCACTGGTCAGAATGGCTGGATATTTTAGCAAAACCATTGTGAGACTTCAGAATCTTGTTTGACGAAAAAAATAGTAACAAAATGTGCCTATAGATGGCGATCTTAGGGTAATGACCAAACATAGATTCGTTAAAAACAGGAATATTTTTAGCCAAAAGGTAATAATAGAGTTTAGGAGTTTACTGAAGAAAATTATTAGCGATAAAACTAGAATACATTTTTATAGCCAAAACAGTGATGATGACAGAAAAAAGTTTCATGGAACAAACTCTTACTGATGTATATATCCTTCGCCTTGTTCCACCAGTAAATGGAATCGCAAAGTGGCACTCTTCACAAGGGATAGAAGGGCATCTGTACAGATACAATGGATATGATGTATAAGGCTTCAAATCTAATAATTCTCAATCCGCCCTTGTAAACAAATTTCTTCAGACACCCCAAAGCAAGAAATCACACAGGTTTAAGTAGAGGGAACATGGTGGCCATATTGTTGAAAATTGTCGGCTTATGATCCTGTCAACTCCGAAATGAGCACTCAACAACTACTTCATAAGTAATGCTTGAAAAGTGTGCCAACTAGCATAAATATTGTGCGATCTACACACGGACGCTGTTGAAGTGCCTGAAGGACATGTTTACTCAAAAGTGCTTCATATCGTTGCAGGTAACGGGACCCACAAGTATGATATCCTCCAAGAAAAACGGATTGGTGATAAAAGTTGCTGTTACTCTGCACCACACAGTGCCTTTTGCAGATGGAAGAGGTAATGGCTTTACTCGAACGCCCATATTCTACAATTTTGCGTATTTACAGAACTGTGCAAATGGAAGTGATCAATTTGTATTATTATGAAACAATCGTCAATACAATTAATAGCAAAATTATACAACTTTTATGCGTTCGATATCAAATATCGTTTTCCTAACTTATCTGCAAAATGAAGAGCTGAATATTTACAGTGATAAATGGTATGTTTATGTCCCTCAATCTCAAAATAGGATTAAAATGAATGTTTATTGTAATAAAATCAAGTTTATTTGATAGCTATCATTTGGCAAATGAGAAAAAAGACTTGTAAACAGACTTATTTCGTTTCTGAATTAAAATCAACTATTTTATGTCATGTTTCTGTAATAACAATCCAAAACTGTCTCCATCTTTAAGCATACACGGTCATTTATCTTTAAATAACAGTTCAAAAGGACGAAGAATTATATTTTATGTTCTTAAAGCGTGTAAAATCTTTTCAGGAAAATATACGAATTAAAAATTCTTGAAAAATTCTTTGGTCCTATTTGGGGCATTAAAAAAAATACTTAAACACTTTAATATTGTAAAAGGGAAATATAGAATTAAAACTGAATTAAGAATATTTCACAATATTTTAAAATTTTATTATCATTTAAATAAAGATTTATATTTTAATAAATTAAATATAAATCATATTTGAAGCTCTTTCAAATTTCTTTCAAGATTTCATATACCTTGAAAATAACTATTAATTTTAAAGTTAACACATTATGAGCAAAAAAATTTTAAGAGTTTCTGTAGAAAGGCAGTAAAACTTCAATAGGCGAATAATTTACATTATATCTTAAATTATTGAATAATATTTTGTGTTTTGAGAAAAACTATTTCCACAAGCATTTATTGTAAATCTATGATTTAAAAAAATCTATTTGAACGTATTTTCCGAAATATCAAGTAGATTTTTTTTGGAAATTTGATTTATTTTTGGAAGATTTGGAGATTTAAAAGCTTATCATGATAAGGAATAACCTTTGGCATGTGGTAACTCTACATTAAGATGCCAATATGTCGTTATAACAATACAACTGATTACCTTATGAATGCGTTAGGATATGAAAGTTGAATATTCATTATACTGCAGCGAACACAATCCTCATTGATGACACTGAACAATGCTACTAAAACCATTAAAAGGATAGTTCAAATCCAACACTGCACATATTTGAGTTTTAGGTCCCATATATCATTATAATATTTTTGCACTGTCTTATATTCGATCTTATGGTGATTTTCAGAATCTATGATATGAAAATAATATTAATTTGCAATCATTTCAGTAGAATGAAAGTTGTGTCTACAAATTATCCCTATAGAGAAGCATGTAAAGTAATCAAACCTTTTTTCAAGAGAATAGAATTACAATTCTTTTTCAGAAATTGTATTTAACATAATGTGACTTTAAAGAAGAAAAGAAAAGAATTTTTAAAATCTAGCAGAACTAGCAATATATAAGATGGCTATATGCTATCAAACTGCCAATTTCGAAATTATTCTGCACAATTGTCATTACAATTTACATCTGTGCATTACTTGTTATGTTACGCAACACTGTAAATTTGTAAATGCTCTGCTAATGTTCAAATAGTAACTAAAAAAAACAACTTTTAAGAACACATTTTCTTTCACTTTTCCTAAAATTCTTTTTTTTTTATTTACAACTTCTGACTCCAAAAATATAAAACCGTTGCTAAGCAACGCCAAATTCAGATCTTAGCGCCAGCACGTTTTTCATGAGAAAATAAGTTGTAATAACAGTTAACATCCAAGATGTTATAAATATAAAAATATTTAAAAATTACAAAAACATTTTATAAACTTATAATATATGCTGTTAAATTTAATAATTATGATTTGAATAAATATTATAAATAGCTTTCAATTTTCTAATTAATATTTTGATTTCATTAAAATTGCCGTTACAAATGTATTACTTCTGTGAGTAAATGTTAAGCAACTATTTCATAGATTTTCAAATGCTGGCATCCTGGCATAAGGGTTCGAGTCCAGGTTCGGGCGTGGTTGTTTTTATGTGTTCTATCTGTAAGGTATTATATGTGCCCCCCCCCCCCTATATAAAGGGTCTGTACAAGCGAATGTGATGAGTGAGTTGCAGAAGTCGTACTCTTGGTCCTAGTTGGCGCTACTACAAAACAACAGATGCCGATTTGGCTTAAATCTCTAACTACCTCAGCGAGTTTGTCCATAACAAGGGCCAACAACAACTGATTTTTAAATAACTATTGTGTGGGAACATAGCGAAGCTGAATTCGAACAGAATTTATATCGTTCTCCATGTCCTTTCCTTATTTCTCCAAGACTGATAGTAATTTTATGATTTGTCCAAATATAGTACACAACTATAAATCTGGAAGTCCATCTAAGATTCCCAGTGTGCAAGGGCATGGTAAAAACGTTCAGAATATTTCGATATCCAACGACAGTTATAAAAATACTCTGCCCTACCCAATGAATCTGTATAAAGCAGAAAAATTATAGATATTATTTTCTGAGAGTTTTACGATCCACTTTCTATCTCGCTGCGCATGCCCAATACGTATTTTATGAACCATAAATTCAGTAGACTCCAGCTCAAGTACTCTTTCATAAAAGTGTACAATGTCTCTTGAAATTTTATGTCTTTAAATAAATAAATAATTTGAAAGTAATAATTTATTCTTCATTTTTTTCATATTTGTACATGATTTAGGTATTGTAAGTTTAATGAGGGAATAGAGAACATAATTCATCACAGTGACTATAAGACACATAAAAAAATTTAGCAGCAACATAATGAAACATAATAGGATTTCCTATTATTTTTATCATGGTTTTATTGTGTTATTTTCTACATCAGTTATTTGCAAGATATATTGGTAAGTTATATATATTCTTGTATCTGCGGCTTCTAAAGAGTGAGAATAAGATCTAATTATCATTTTTAGATTCTCACCTGAAGAAAGACTGTTCTCAATTAATCCTGATAGGTTGAGACAAATCTTCTCAGTAATTATTGGCACGGAACATGTAACTGCTTATTCTTTTATTTTAAATTAACAGCTATCACAATATGGTAGTATTAATATTAGCTTGATCTAACATGATATCTACCTTTTTAATACTTATCATATATTAAAGCTAATTATTATATGTGATGTATATATCACATGTAATGTTTGTGTATGATAATGTTTATTATATGTGGTTATATATTATATGTTGATGCTAATATAATGCTGTCTAATGTTGAAGACAGCATAATTTGATAATTTCAAATACAAAGACAGAAAACTGGCGCAAAGGTAGAAAAAATTACGAAACTGAAAGGGTTATCTGAAAATAAGGATTTAGGCTTTTGTCAATCTTGACTCCTATCAAATATTTATATATTTATCGATTGTGTTGAATATACCATAATTTATGAATATTACTTATTCATCTGTAGAATTGGAGACATTAACTGTGCATAACTAAATGAGATAATTCTTATTAAGTTGATTAAGTTCAAATTTGTTTTAGTCAATGATGGTGGTTAAGATTGCCAAGGTTTTGATAAAATTTACATTACCAGATCCTATTATTGAGTAAATTTTTTAACCAAAAATATAAATGTCAAAAAAATTACTGAATTAGAAATTGGCCATTCAGTTTCAAATGCAGCTTTATATTCTGCTTCTAACTTGAATTATTAATCTTTATTTGCTTCAAAATAAGATTATAAATCTTATATCTATTATATTTTCTTCTCTTGGTTCAAAATATTAATTCCTTTCTGTTTTTAAAAATATCAGTTTTCTGGACTGATTACTGACCGAATTATTATAAACTATTCCAAATTGAAGGTAATAAAAACACATAAAAGATTAAAATGAAATCTGCTAGGCATATTTCAGTGTATCATGACAGAACATCATTTATTGAATGGTCAAGAACCACGTGCTCGTGCAAGTTAGATTACATTTTTATGCATTTTAATTGTTTTATTGAATTAGTATCGCAAAAGATCAAAAGAACTTTGTTTCACATTTATTGTTCAAAAAGATATTACATTTCCTATTTATTTCATTTCATATAATCACATATATTTCATATAATTTCATATAATCAAAATGACATTTTTTCTAGGTTTTATTTGCAGTAGTCCTTAACTTATTTTTTTTCGAAGCTTTTGTAAACTCAATGGCATCGAGTTATTTAAAGCTGATTTTTTGAGATGCTCGAGTAGATAATATGTTTTTTATTTTTCGCCTTCGGATTTTTGTTGACTCCAAAAAACTCATCCCAAAAATAACATCATATTCTTACCTGATAACAAAATGTATTCTAATTTATAAATTATGAAACAGAATGTATATTTATTGGAAAAAAGCAACAATTCTTGAGAGTATCCGGAAGAAATTAAACACTGAAAAAGATTACTGTGTCTGAAAGAAGGAAAATAGCCCTGAGGCACTGAGCAATGGTTTCATATCATTATAGATACTTTCTTCAAATCAATCCTTTGAAATGGCGAAACTTTCTGTTCTCTTTTATCCATAATTTCAAGAGTAATTGGGAGCATAGCGATCATTAATTTTATTGATGTTATTCAGGTCGGTTAATTATAGTTAGTGAAAGTCGGGGAAAAGGTAATTGTTTGATAAACTCTCAGAACATGATTATAGTCACATACATTATAAGCTTATTTTCTTCTCAAAAGAACATATCAAATAGAAGAAAATAACAACTTTAGCTAATTTTTTTATTAAAAATTCCCCAATTCACAATAATATAGTAATTAAATGAAGTCCCACATCTAAATCTAAGTATTGGTTTTTACTCCATTTATTTATTTGTATGTTTCCATGGCGATCTTTTGAATTAACAAAAGAAAAAAAATCCCCGCACTTAATTAAAGAAAACAAAGCTTCTATTTGGAGTTCTCAATTGGAGCAAAGTAATTACTTAAAAAATTTCTAGAAGTCTATGTTTTGTTAAGATAAGCAATTCTTTAGTAGTTAAAACATTTTTTTTTCTTCCAAACTGGAGAAAAAGGAATATGCTAAGCAGCCAAGTAATAAATATCTGCCTATTTGTTGCTTTGGAAGTGTGATTACTTTTCAGAAAAGAAGTAAAAGAAACAGACAGAGGGAACTAAAATATTTTTGTATTAGCATGCTCCATAAATCTCGTGTTCTCTCAATTATTTACATTTAGTTAACAATGGGAATATTTCTAAAGAATAATATGAAAAATTACACAATAAAGCAATAGGATCGTTTTCTATTTTGAATGAAGTTTCCTTTCCTACTTTTATTAACTTTATGATGATTTGTTGATTAACAATAGTGTAAAGTATTATTATTAGAGAAATAAAGTTAGAATAAAGCCACGTCTACATTAGTTTCAAGAAGTTGTTATTAGTAGCACTTGCCATGAACAAGCCTCGCAAAGGCATCAGCGTCTTTTAAGCCAAACGAGTGTCTCTTTTTTTTTGAAGTTACGCCAACTAGGGCCAAGAGTACGACTTAGCTACTCACTCATCACAGCCGCTTGCATAGCCCCTTTTTACTGGGGGACACAGTCACACATCTCAAAGATAGAACATAGAAGAACAACCAAATTCGAACCTGTGACCCACGGATCTGGTGGAAGATACGATACTCCTATGCCAGGATGCCGGCATTTCATGAAGTATTAAAATATGACTTGCTTACAAGAATCGAAAACTTATTTAGGGAAAATATTATTACATTAAGATAAAACCAGAAAGAATTAAAAAGAATAGAAGTTCTTTTGATAATTCTATGTTCTAATCCAATTTTCCGATTTATTGCAGAGTTAATCAAAAGCATTGAGTGAAAATGACATGCCTTTAACTATCTCTCTATATCTAGTCATTGTAGTACAAAAAAGGACTTTATAACAGACTTTAGTACTTTAAAAACACTTTATTATCTATTTATTCGCATATATATTCTTATTTGTAAATGATAGCTCTACTAAGACTTGCTAAAGCTAAATCTTACATTAATGCACCCTAGATGTATTCCTATCACTATATAGATAGATTATATATATCTATATATTAATATATAGATATTTATATATCTATGTATATATATATATATATATATATATAATCTTCACAACTTAGAAATATAAAAATTCTGTTTTAAAAAAGACCTGGTAGCTCATTTTTTTCTCGTTATTTATAAAAGTAAATAATACAAATTATGTGATTTCCAACGAAATTTAAGAAATAAAAATGGAAATGTTATACTTTCATGAGGTGTATTTTAGATAATCTATGCACATTGTTAATTTCACGAGATAATGGGTTGTCAAGGCTTGAGTTGTTGAACATAGCAATATAACATTAAAAAATTATCTGATTTTTTACTATTTCACGATTAAAAAACAATAATCATTCCTATACTTTAATTGCAAATATTTTCCAGCATCGCTCAACTCCTGAACTATTAATTCTTTGTTACAATTATATTGGGAATTATTATTAGAGGATTCGTGAGTTTGCTTCATTTTCTAGTCAAACTTCTTTAAGTTCAAAAAAGATGAATCTGCTTTAAATGTTTCTTCAAACTAAAAAAAAAAAACTGGTATTTGAATACTTTAATACTTGAAACTCTTTTCTTGTTCTGAGCTTAAACAAACAATAATCTATTGCTAATAAAAGTAAACAAGTATAGTATCGACAAAATCAAGCTCTAATTATTAAGGAACATATGCAACGTTTTCTATACACACGGACCATAAAAGATTAAAATATTTTTCAACAAAAGTAATTAACTTTCCTTGAACAGCTTATATCAATGGATTTAAAAACCATAATTTTTTCAGATAAATATTTTATTTACAAAAAGGATGAACATCAAATTTGTGATTCCAATAAAATTTTACAATGTCCTAACTCTTTAATTTCAATAATATGATTTATAACAATACAACATTTTCGTAGCAAGGAACGAAATAACTCGTTATCTACTCAAGTACTTTTATAATAATTCGATATTGTTTCAGTATTATATATATAACTATTATTTATGAGAAACAGCGACGCAAACTCTTAATGTAGTGTATAAGTCAGAAGCGCGCTATTTATGCGCTGAAAGTGTTAATATCTGATAACAAATACTTTACATATTGAAAATATCCACCTTTTGACCTCATTCTTTTTATCGACTTTATTCTGCCCAAGCCTCCCCTTTCCATACAGACATGATTCAAAAATGTATCGGCACTTTCGAGAAAAATGTACGTGATAAACTCCTCAATATAAACAGTTTAAGTGTCTCATTGGAAAAGGCACGTGTCTCCCGAACTAAAGTCTCGAAATGATGGTCGATGCTCCCATTGTTGGAATATCGCCCTTTCCGATATCGGAGAATACGTGAGAGGCCTGAATTTATTTCAAAGGATTGTCGTTACATATCGGATAATATTCGATAATTTTGGAAGGGGGATTAATGAAGAAGAAGAGGAATTACTTAGATAAATCGTTTGATGGAATCTGTGTGGATTTTCTTTGTGCATAGATGGATTCGAGTATTGGTTTTAAATAAACGCTTTTTGGTAAATATTTTCTAATACTTCAAAAACTATGATTATCGGAAATAAACCTGATATCCTTATAAACTTTGATTTATCTTGATTTGTTTGATACTTATATATATACTCCAGAAGTTTTGAATCCCTTTTACCCTATTTATCCCATGTACATGAGAAAATATTGTACATTCATCTGTTCTTGATACCAAATCGCTATTTTAACATTTTTAGATTAACATTTTTAATTATTCGACTAATTTATTTATATTTACTTCTCTACTAGTTAAGAAGTAGAAGTTAATTTGAAAGAAGTTAAGTTTAGTAGAAGTTAATTTGAAAAAAAAATTAAGATTCTTTTTAATGATAATAAATTTAAACTTAAATGCTACAAGCTATACTAAAACAACTGCTGACTCTTTTAAATACCGTTTTGCTTGTCGTACTTTTGACAATTATATTGGCTGTTATTTATTGATCATATATCATTGTTCCAAGTAATTTTAAAAATAGTATATTAATATCTTATTTATCTTATATGAAACGATACTAACTAAAAAAATTCATATAATTGAATTTTTTTTCTTTTAGGAAGAAACGCCCGTGAACAGCAATAATTGTTTTATTGCTTTTTTTACTACTTTAATTTGTATTTAGACATCTTACTGCTTTAATTGCTAACTAGGTTTTTTAATTTATATAATTTTTTAACATTTATATAACTATTTATTTTTTTTACTGTGAATAATATTAAATAAATGTTATTTTATTTTTTTAAAATTGTAATCATCCAGATAGCAACCATTAAAAGTATCTAGAGTTTTGCTGCGAAAAAATTTCATTTTTGATTGGAAATCACATTGCTGTATTTCTTTAACGGTTAAATATTTTATTTTTATCATCATGGTAGTAGGATTAAGGCTCATATTAGCTTTAATCTTACAATTGCATACAGTATTAAAATTAATATACATCAAATTTTGTTAAGAGCATCGATATTTTTATTTCCAGCTTCATCAAATTTTATCAATTACTTGCTTTGAACATGTAGTTTGGTCATATTTATTATTGAAAAATGTATTGGATTATCGATTCTGTTTGGAAGATTCAAGTTTGCCTAAAACAAGTCATATAGTTTTAATATCCATCTGTATTTGATGTTTAAAAATACTTTGCTGAGGAAGACATGAATTTCAAGTCATGCTTAAGAAATTTAATTCAAATTAAATGTAATATAATTTAATTATTTACATTTATTTCTTAATATTTTTACATCTGGCAAACTAGCTGATTGCACTTATGACCTGAAACTAGCTTATTAAACAATGGCAAGGGTAAAAAATAAAAATTGATTATCATCATCCATTTCTAGTAAATTTAAAATAAATGAAAATTTGCGAACAAAATATTGAATAAATAATTGAAATAGTAATATTCCTTTTTTGAATTGTTTTATTTCAATTTTATATTGTAACCATCTTTTATAAATTCAAATAATATCCGTTACATTTAAAACAAACTGAGCTTATGATCTACCATTACATATTTTAAAAAAATATTACTGTAAAATAATCACATTTAGAAGAAGAAAAAATCATTGTCTACAGGAAAAAGAAAATCGTTCAGCATTCTAAAGGGTGAGTTTTCAATTTGCTGATCGAAAATGCAATTAAGATGGACCATATTGTTTCATGAAAATGTAGCGATATATATATCCAAAACAGAAAGTGCTTTTTCGAGAAAGAGGATCTATATTCACTGCATCCTTCTGTATTATCCATTTCGTTTCCATCTCTTTTCCATTCCGTAATGTCTTGCTTCTTGCTACTGTACATTTTGATTTTGGAAAGAAAAGGAAAGGACTTTCGCCTAATTTGCTTTTATTTCCTCTGTCTCCTCCAATAGAAAGCAACTCTAATTCCACATTTTCAGTTTACTTCTTTTTCTTCTTTCATATGTCTCGTCTCAAAGTCTCCTTTATTTAATAACGTTCGAGTTCGTAGAAACGATTCATCGGTTGATATTGGATTCAAATGGATATTATATCTTTTGTTGGTGGTTCAATTATATTAGATTCTTTCATTCAGCAGGTATAAAACTGATTCTTAGATAAGACAATAAATTATATAATATTAAGAAAAATGGTCTTTTATTCATCATTTTACCAAATTGTTTTTTATTATTTTTCTTTTATTTTCGTGATACTGGTGTAGCGTTAGTCTTATGAGCCAGATAAGATCTACTATACCGAAATCGACTTCTGTGTTATGGCCATATTACTCGGCTACTGGCCCTATCGTCGCCTTCATTCACTACATTGGTGACCTTGACAACGCAAAAGTTGTGGGGCCATCTATCAGCAGCAAAATCGTCAGACTCACTTGACGTAAGCAAAGCAAAACAAAAAACAAAAAATCGTCAGACTCACTTAACAAACAAGCCGCAACTTACCATAACAACTGACGTAATGCAAAAAATTTTTGCTTCTTCTCCGACTCACTGGCAGGGAAACACTGTAGCATTAGCCTTATAAGCCAGATAACGTCTGCAATATAGAAGTAATTTTTATGGTCACGTTACTCGGCTCCTGACCCTAGCCTCGCAGGTTCGTATCCTTACCTTCATTCGCTACACTGCTTTATCTGAAAGGCCCCAATTTCTGGGGATTTTTTGTCATGAGCTAATGAATATTTTTTGGACTAAAGTCAGACCCTTCATAGAAAATATATCTTGTTTGAATCCCTGCTTGTAAGTGATCCTTGAAAAAGTCTTCTAGACAGTTTGTAATTTCTTTTTTTATTCTTTTCACTCATATTAATTTAATAATTTTATTAATTTGGTTAAGTCATCTGTGTTTTATTATTAAGAGCATTAGAGCTCTTCAAATACAGTTCTTGCGCCAAAAACGCCAAACCAGCCAGCCTCTAAATACAATGCACTTTTTATTGGTTTGGTTCAGAATTTTTTCAATTAAATGTTATAAAAATGGAATGTTGGATTAATTTCATACTACTGTTATGTTATTTTAATATTCTACAATGCTTATTTCTGTATAAGAGTGACTTCATGTTGGAGCCAAGTTCCATGACATCGCATTGTTATTTAAAATAAAGCTGTTTGGAAAATCTACGTTGTCTTTTGTGGTAACTTCAAATTCTTAATAAATATAAAATTCAAATAATGGTTATTTAAGGGAGTCAAGTTCCCATTTAAAATATATTATCAATTAGTTTATAATTTTGAAAATTTTTGCTCTGGTTAATCAGCCAACTAATAATCAAAATCACATCATAAAAGTGTTAAAAAATTTAATTATAAATTTATATTCAATGAGTCTAACGATGTTCATAATCTTATCAAGGTTCTCTGCATTCAAAAAAGTTAGCTATTTCTAATTCGAAAATTTTTTAGCTTTCTCTTGAATCTTCCATTTTGTGCCTCAATTTATATATCATCTTCATATTCATGACATCATTTTGTTTAATTTCTAGTTTCTCAATGTGCAATTCATTTTACAAAACATCTCAATGAATTCAATCTGAGAAAGCTTTTAATTTTCTAATTTCTAACATTTATGGGTTACTGCTGATATAAATAAATTTTCCTTTTTCTAAATAAGCTTGTAATGCTCAACTTCAATTCAGAATCCTTATTCATGTTCTTTCAATTATCTCAAAAATTAATCGAATTATCTTTCTTTCTCTAATTTATCTAAGGCTGAAGTGTTTATTTAAATTATTTAAAGCATAATATGTTATCTTAAATATGTAAGTCCTCTTTCAAATTATCTGAGTTGCTGAACTCGGTCAATTGACTGAAAGTATTGTGAATGCTCATAGTTATAAAACTTTTTCTCTATGATGACCTAGAGAAATTTGCTAAAGGAATTGCAAACCTATATTCTGAGAATTTTATGACCCACTTTCCCTTTTTCCTAAACACATTTCACATACCTACATACTTCATGGGCAGTGTACTCGTTGTTATGAAGCCCACCACCCACTCGTAAAAGTTTGTATACTTCTCCTAAAAGTCCGTCTCTTCCAGTACAATAAATAATTTTGGTTAACATTATTTCTACACCGTTCTTCAAATTCTGAAAAACGCTGGTAGTTCTTTAGACATCAAGCTAAATGTTCATCGCTACAAGTTTAAAGTTCCAAAAAATATGTAATCATTTTCAAACACTAGAAAAAAGAAACTTGTTCTTTATCTACTTAAGACTATTTTTTTAATAAAATTTTTAAGCATATGCTTTAATTTTTAAGAATTTTACACTTACTTTTAATTTCTGGAAGTTCTACTGGGAATTTAACTTTTGTTCAGAGCTTTACATCCTTTCATATTTCAAGTGGCCTTTTGTAGTAGTCAGTATGAATAATTAATAAATAGAGATCCATTTCAAAAAAATATTTCTTTTATTTTAGGTTTAAGTGAACAAGAAAGTTTTTATTTATCAAATTCCTAATTATTAATTATTATAAAAGAATGAAATTTTCAAATGATTTACCGTTTTTGAAGATACCGTGTGTTCAATATCACTAACCCTTATAAAATAAATATCAATAAAAAAATAAAAAATAACTTTTTTTATTCAAATTGGACATTTTTAATGTTCACGTTAATAATCAAAGTTTCATTTTTCTGAAATATAAATGCTAATTTTGAACTATTAATTTAAAATAGTATTCAGTAAGATTTTGAAAATAGAAAATCATTTCTTTTTGTTGTTGTTGTTGTTGCTAATTAATATTTTCTTCACAAACTTCTTAAATTATTTCATTCGCTAGCAATATTCACACAATGTTTATTAACTGTAATCAATTAATGATTCAAATAGATTTTGATTTTAAAATAGATAACAAAACTCAATATGATAATAATATTTGTTGCTATCTATTGTTTTATTAGAATAAATAAGTTCATTGGCCTTATTAACTGAATTTTTAAAATTACCAGCCTTCCAAAATAATTTTTTCAGATTTGAATGATTAGTTAAGTTTCTATTTTCTTAAATTTTTTTTATTTCAAAAATGCTTCAGAAAATATTAACTTTTCTTAAAATTTGTCGCTACATTTCATTTCAGGATATTTTATTAAGTAGTCTTGGCTCGGTTCATCTAAATCCAAATTCAGATGAATAAGTGGAATTCCTTAAAAAAAAGAATTAAACTTTTCCAACTTTAAAGGAATGAAACTTAATACACAGATGAAATTCTTCTCGTGAATAAAAATAAAAAAGCATTCTTATTAAATGTAGAGTCAAATTGTGAGAATAAAGAGTTCGGATAAGTTCCTAAGTATGGCAGATGTCAAATAAATAAACAAAAATGCGTTCGAAATTTATATCAAACCCAAAAATATATTTAGATTTTTTTCTAGAATTAAAAATTAGCAATAATCAAAATATTTTTACTAGAATATTTTCAAAGTAATTCTTTTACAAATATTATGTTAACTATCTCTGTATATTTAATTATGTTTCTTTATATTTTAAGTATAATCTTTTAATTATAATTGATTGTTTATATTATATTGATAATATATTTTAAATTTTAAAAATATCCGTATTTGTCAACTTATAAATAAAAAAAAACTTCAATTCTTTAAATAATTTTTATTTTATAGCTATAAGTTTCAGTGAAGTATTTCAAACAATTTCAAAAAATAATATTTTAAAATTTTCTTTGATGACGTTTTTTATATTTGCATTTATTTTGCAATAATAGGGAAAATACTAAAAGCTTTATTTAAAATCCTCATAATAAAGTTGAAGATTCAATTTCATCAAAAATTGTAGCAATTTCTAATTTTTCAAATTAAATATTATATAGGATTAACTATTTAAAATTTTTAAGGATGCTTACTTTTTACTTAATAGTATGTTTTTCTGTTTTAATGATGATGAATAAAGTGAGCTAGTAAATACTTTTTATTCAAATTGAAATTAAATTTATAAAGAATGATAATTAAATTTAAATATGACAGGATTTAATATTGTAGAGATTCAGCTTCTTTGCCCTCAGACATCTGTGGACCACTGTAACTTTCTTTGGTTACCACACTTGATAATTGGCATTTTTGGCCATCTGTATCATCACCTGTGTAACACCTTAACATTTCTTAGTGTCTCTAGATTGCCTCTTCTTGCTGGTCCATCATTTGAAACCAGATAAAGAATTTTTGTATTTTCGTCGTCCCAAGAAAATAAATCATATCATAATAGAAGTGTATTAGAACCTTCGAATGTAAACCTTTATTGTTTTCTTTGCGTAGAATCAGTTACGAGGGTGGATTATTAATGAATATTCTCAATGTCAACTGTGTGTGTGTGTGTGTGTGTGTGTGTGTGTGTGTGTGTGTGTGTGT
>JAOUZG010046766.1:180670-192161 GCA_026289955.1 Argiope argentata | reverse complement strand
CTTTAGCTCCGACGGATTTAGCATTCATTTGGCAAGCATACACGACGGTTATTCAGCTGAATCGGGTCTCGAACCTAAAATTCTTACCTCTGAAGCAGAGATCTTGCTACCAGGCAGTCCAATATTGCCTCATCTGTAACAGAGTACAAATCTGAGCCATTAACAAACTTCAGGGATGTTAATTGGTTTGTACTCTTAGCGTCTAGATAACATTCAAACAAAGTCTGCCGTCGCATAGAATTCTCCAAATAACCAACAAAATAGTTTCCTCATATAGATAAAACATATTTTCGGCAATAAACAGAACCGTCATTTTCGTCACCAAACTCGCCAAATTAACCACAAAGTCATCAGGTTGAGGATTATTCCAGTGGTCTTCTTTAATAATCTCACTAAACCTCTCTTTCTTCCTGTAAGATTAACACTACTAACAGTATACACATTCGTAACAGATATTGATTTATTAAATGTGCAAAAAAAATATGGAAACTGATTATTCGGGGTGTTTATAAATATTTCTTTTTATTTTAAAATAAAGCCACCTCTATTAATTACTTAAAAAGCAATGAATTGACAAATTCAATTTAAAGTTTCAATATAAGAAGACTTTATAATTATTTATATTTTTATGGCCTACAAATTAACTCGTATTTATTTGAAAAGTACAAGATTAAAAAATTGGTGACTTTCATTCAGTACAAATTTAATGACAAAATGCAAACATAACATTTCACAAATTTCATATTCTTGCTTTTACATTTCATCAAGAATACACTGAAGAAGTAAAAGAAAACACTATATATTTCATCCTAAACTTGATGCCAGATTGTGGCTGTAATTGTTAAAACACATGTCTGTACAGAATTGTAAATGGAATCAATATGAACTTTCAGGGTATCTTCAAATGAAGCTTATTTCTGAACACTAATTATGAATGAAATTATTCTTTTGCATTAATTTTCCAACTATTTAAAATAAATACAATTCATTTTGTAATTATTCGTTTCATAATCCCTAATATTTCTTAGAAATTCTTAAAACAAAGAAATTTTATTGTTACAAATCTATAATGTTGCTTCCCAGCAAGATTAGTTCAATCACTGGAAAGACCATTTTCTGATGCCGAATCAATGATCTCAGACCTTGGCAAAAGTTTGGCGACTTTGGCGACAAATAGATAATAATGGAAACTTCCAGAATTTTAGCGATTGAGTCAATAGGACCAAGATATGTCTGATTGTTCCAGAATATCTGATTGTTCTCTGCCAAACTATAGGTACTTTAATAGACTGTCAGACTGAAGATAAAGTCAATCGTATATTAAATTGTGAGTTGTAATCGTGGGAAAAAGGCAACGGCGAATAGTTGGATCAATCCAACGAAGGACAAGTGCTGTGGAGTTCAAACGATTTCTGAATTGTGCTAGTTGCAGAGTCCTGGGGTTTAATGTGGAAGCATCATCGTAGCCAGTCGTGTAGTGAGTCAGCTGCTGGTTACAGCTAAGGTGAAAAGACAGTCAAGAATTGCAGACGTTTGGAAAGACTGTAGAGGGTAGCTACGAAGATTCCCTCCTCCTGCTAAATTCTGTCTGACCGCTTTTTATGCTATAGTTTTTATTAATGCTTGTGGGCTCTGCTTGTTGTAGTGTGCTGCAGTGTGTGGTCTTTGTTCACCCCGGCTTTTTATTTGTTGTCTTTCTATTAGTATCTTCGTGTTTAATAAAATTCGTCTTCTATTCCTGAGGTTTGCTATTATCTCTTCATAGACAAACAAATCCCAAAAGGCCCAGAAATTTTCCTCTATATCCCATAAATTTTCTAACATATGATACTGAGTTTTAAACCAAATTTATAATTACATTTAATACCGAAAATTATCGGAAATTTTTCAGCTTTACAAGTTTGATTCCAAATCTCTTTAAATCAAAATCATTGCTCAAACCCTTGTAAAATAATCAGAGCTTTTCGAGATTAATGTGATGTCCAATCGATGGAATGTTCGAAATTGAAGATAAAAAAAAATTCAGAATTCTTTCAGAACAACTCCTTCCTGGAATTTCAGAGGCCGAAAAAAAAATAGTAATTTTCTTCTTATATTGAATCAGCTTCGAAATCGTTTTTTTTTTCCTTGCTTCAATTTTGGGTCTTCAGTTGGTCACGAAAGATTCACCCAAGCATGATAAATCAATCTTGTCTTTCCTTCGTTCAATTTTGTTGAGTTTTATCTTCTTTATTAAATTTGATGTTCGCAAGAACAGAGTTTGTAAAGCGCAATTATCTTCACTAGCTTCACACAAGCTTCTATTTATAAAATTAGTTGTAATAAATAAGAAATTATATTCTTATTTATTACAACTAATTATATATGAATATATAAAAATAAATGAGAAATTCAGCAAAAATCGTTTTCTGTTTAATTCAAGAAATAAAACAAAATTAGCCTTGATATGTTTACTCTTTGCTATGAATAAATATATGGATTTAGAAAAAAAAATCTATTAAAACAGAAACAAACAGATTTTTTTTATATTTAAACCAAATTAATTTTATTCCCCATGTATAAAATGTCTTTCCATGTAAACATGTATAATGTCCTGCATAAAATCTCTTGTATAAATGTGTGTGTGTTTGGGCTGATTGGTGTACTTGCACACATATGTATATTTGAGTGTGAGGGAATGTACTTGTGTATGTGGGTGTGCAGGTGTATTGTTTCGTTTCTTCAGAATATTTTTTTCTATAGTAAATAATGGAAAATTTTTTAGAGCATTTCATGCCTAACCGATTTAGTTGCTGATGTAATACGATTAATAATAAAACTAAAAGTGTATCGACAAAAAGAATTATAAATAAAAAGCATTTTAATCAGTTAAGTGAAATATAAATTTCGAAAGTTAACCCTAAGTAAATTTATTAAAAAAAAATTTTTTTTTTCAGAATCGATTTAACTCAAACACTAAAGAAAAAATTCTTACTAGACAAATATTATGAAAGGAGGTCAGAATGATTTTTGTGTTTTATTTCATATAAGCATTCTTTTCCCATGACAGATGCACACATATTAAATCAGACAAATTATCATAAAAATTCCATAGATTATCGAAAAAAATTCTTGATGTATACATAATATGACTTATGACGTCATTGAATCGTCAAAAGAAACTAGTAGACTCAAATACAAAAAAGAAATGCATGAGTATTTAGAAAGATAAGGCTTCGATAAATAATAATTTATATGCCTTTGAGATAAGATAAAAATGTATAAAACATGGAAGTGGAAATGCCATCTGAATAGGGTTAATTCGTGAATAAATTTGACTTTTCTTTTAGAAAATTGTTTCTATTATCATAAATTTCACATTGTTAAATAAAATAAAAACAGCAAAACAAATAATATACTACTGTGGTTTCCCTAATCATAATGGCTATAGGTGCATAAACAAAAACTACAATGATTTTATTGATGTAGGATTATCTTTACATGCATGTCTTGAAAAGTTCAATTACATTTAGTCGTTAGTGTAAAAATAAAGGCCCAATCTGAAATGCTTATACGAGGGCGATTCAAATGAAAGTGATCCAATGCGAATATATTACAAACAGAGTGCTTTATTGAAAAATAGTATTCATGAACATTAGAACATTTGTTCCATTGGCTGACGAAACGCGTGATACCCCTCTCATAAAACTTCTTGGTTGTTGATTCAAATAGTCTGTAACTGATTCCTTCACGGTGTCACCGGACAAGAATTTGGTACCTTTGAGATATTTTTCCAGTTTCCCGAAAAGGTGAAAATCGCATGGTGACAAACCTGGTCTGTATGGGGGATTCTGTAGCAGCTCCTACTGAAACTTTGCCAGTTTTTTTTAACCACATCAGCGACGTGGGGACGGGCTGTGTTGTGTAGCACGATCGCATTCTTTTCTGAGACATTTACTTCAACGCTTCCAAGTGACCAATGACATGCAATATTCATTTTACGTGGCAGTTATACGATGACTAATTTCTTGTTGGGAAACACCTTCAGCTGTCAAGCACCAGCCCACACTACACTGTTTCTCTTTTGGAACATCCATTATGCCATCTACCTTCTTCAACCCCAAGCGTCTTAAAGAACTTTAACCTCACACTTTCGAGTCACTTCCGTAAATGATGGATGTCTGTTCTACGGGTATGGCTCGCAGATGAGGGACCAACCATTCTTGCGCAAGGGGGTTGGCTCACTTTCATTTGACTTGCCCTCGTAGTTTTATGTATCACTCGACAGACTTTCAAAAAGCACCCTTCTTTATTCTTAAATGACAGCTCCTTTAATTGACGAGGATTTATAATTAAACCGGTAAAATTATTATCACTTTTTACTGAGGGTAATTTGGAGAAATATATGGTACGATGCCATTTGTTTTGTCCTGCTTCATTAAGTTTTTAAAAAACCTGTATTAGAAACTTAATTTTTGGATTTTAATGGTATTTACAACCTTAAAACACCTAAAACAAATAAATGGCAATTATTAATATCACTACAGCCACAATACTACTTTGAATCAGATTCATCTATATAGAGAGAGAATTAGCATAAATGAAAATTGACGAGTGCATTTATATATCTATTTGGCAAAGAAAATATAAGAGCATATTGTTACAAACCTGTAATGATGCTTTTCAGCAGGGATAGTTCAATCACTAAAAAGACCTTTTTACGGTCTGCTCTGTTGCTGATGGAATGCCGCATCAGCAATCTTAAAGCACGGTGACAAAGTTGGATTCTATTTGATGACTTTGGCAACAAAATAGATATTGCTGGAAACTTCGATAATTTTAACGATCTATCCAAAAGGAACTGAGATATACCTGATTTGCTCAGAGCTTTCTCGGCCCACTTCCAGGGAACTATAAGAAGACGGCAATCGCAAGCTGAAATCAATCGAAGTTGGGGTTGGAGTCATGAAATGTGTCGTCCAGATGATAATGAAGCAAAGGTGGAGTGGTTCAGCATTATGAGGAGCTCAAGTGATTTCTGAACTGAGCTGCGTGATGATACCTGGTGTTTATTATAGAAGCAGCATCGTGATGGGTGTGAAGTACCCAGACATGTAGTAGTGAGTCGACAATTATATAAAGTTAAAGTAAAAGGGCAGGGAAGAATTGCAGACGTTTGAAGAGGTCGTAGAGTGAAGTTACGTAAAATCCTTCCTTCTGCTAAATTCTGTCTGACCACTTTATGTGCTATGGTCGATTACTATTTTTGGGTTCTGTTTACTGTTGTGTGCTGCTATGTTTTGTCCTGTGTTCGTCTCAGCTGTGTATTCGTCTTTTTATTAGTTTCTTAGAGTTAAATAAATGTCATCGCCTTTCGTTATTGTGATCACTGATTGTTTCTACACCATACATTCTCTGCATATCTACTCGGTAACTTTACAAAATTAGTAGTAGTGGAATCTGGAAGTTAAAAATGGTTACTCACTTCAAAAATATATAAATTAAAATTTACCATAATTACAAGTCATATATATTTTATTTTGAAAACGGAATCGATAGTTTTTTCCCCCTGTTATGTTATATACGCATATTAATTATAAATTAAAAAAGTTAGTAAAAGTAAATGTAAAATGAACAAATAATTTTTTTAACTTCTGGTAGAATTGTTTCTATGTTTTGGACCTTCCATTATTTTTTGAAAATTTTAGCTAATTCTTAAATTAAAGGGTTAATGCATTGCTATTAAACACATTAACTGGGCTTCAAAGAGTCTTTCTTGCAACCGCAAAAATGAATCATATCCTCATCAATATACTAATTATATAGAACAAATGGAACAAAAACTCATTTTTTGTCTTCACCCCATAGTATTTATAGTTCCATAATTTTGAATATGAGCATTTTCTGTTTATTTTACTTTTATCCTTTTCATTAACCTAGAATTAGAATAAATTCTACTAATTCTCAAATTGAAAAAAAAAATCCCACTTGAAATCAGACATTTGAATATTCTAAAATTTAAATTGAAGCATTCATTTTTCACAGCAGAACAGATTGTATTCTACTTCTTTCACAACTCTGAAAAATAGAGTTCCGAAAACTATGAAAAAGTAAAGCCATTTTCCAAATGACTGATTTCTTTCTTTGCCATCCTTGCTATTTTAGACTCGGAAAGTAAAAACATAATAAATGCAATACCAGATTTAAGTTTTACTTTTTTTAAAAATGTATGGAAAAGAATCATAACTGATTCAGATGATCTAATAATGAAACTGTCAAAGCTCAGAATAACTTATTAAATTCTTAGTCATTATATTCAATAAAAATCATTAACATACATGAAGGCCTAACTAATTCTAATTACATTATTATTGTTTTATCTGATCTGATGACAAACAGAATACACGTGACATTTTTATCCTTAATATGCTAACCGCAGAAAAAATGCAATCTGAGATTTAATTTTTTAAATGTATCAAAAGTTGTGAAAGTTGATTCAAGTGATCTAATGAAAAAATACCTTAAAAAAATCAACCCTGTAAATGTAATAAAGCCCTCAAAGACATCAAAGTCTGAATAATACTTATCTCAACGCTAGTCTTTTAATCGGTCAGATAAAAAAAATACAATACGAATTATAAATCCTATACTTAAAATGATAATCACAAAATATTATAATATAAATTTCATTTAGTTTTTAATATATCAAGATTAAAGATAATTAATTCAGGTGATCCATTGAAAGGATACCTTCAGGAAAAATCAATTCTGTTAATCTAATGAAAAACACAAAGACACCAGGGTCTGAATAATTCCAATCTCAACACTAGTCTTTTATCGATCAGATAAAAAAATGCAATACGAATGGAAATTTTATCCTCAACATGGTAATCACACCCAAAAAACATTTACATAATACGATTTGATTTTTTAAATATATCAATTAATTCAGTTAATCCAAAGAAAAGTAATATTAACACCTAAAAAAAGATCAGGGTCTGAATAATTCCCATCGGAGCATTAGTATTTTATTGATCATATAGAAAAACACATTACGAATTGAAATTCTTATTCTTAACATGCCAATCATAAAAAAAATTTACATTGTAAATTTTGCATTTTTTTTCCAAATATATCATAATATAAATAATTCTGCTGATCTAAAAGTCATCTTACAGAAACATTTATCGAATGTATATCAGAAAAACATCATGGTCTGAATAATCCCAATCTCAATACTAGGAGCTTTTATCGATCTGATGAAAAATACAATACAAATTGATAATATTATCTCTTTGGCCCCATATTCCTTAGACGGCAGTAAATAAGAGATAAATTGATTCTGGCAGAACCTTTCTTTTCCATACAGACGTACACTAAAAATATAACGTCACGCCCCAAAGAGATGTGCGTGATAAACTCCCCAACATGAACTGTTGACGTGCTTGATTGGAAAAAGTCCATCTCCAGGAAAGTCGAGAAATGATAATCGATGCCCCCATTGTTGGCATATTGTCGTGTTCGATATCGGAGAGGGCTCTGAGAGAGGGCCGAATTTGCTGAAGAAGATTCGTATTTCATATCCAAGAAGGATCGGTAACTTTGAAGCACGTATTAATGGTTGCTCTGATGTTCTTGGGAGCCTTATATTGATATATCCATCAATGGAATCCCTGCTTTTTCCAAGAACAATGTTGAGAAGAAATAAATTGTAATATTTTTTATACATTTATATATAATTATAATACTTTTTGCATTATTTTATACATACTATGGAATACAAGTTAAGCTTTGAAACTTGATTATTTTATGGTTCAATTAGAAAATTCATAATTTTTAAGCTTGCTTCTTAATATTATAGCTCGTTAAAAGTCAGAATATCATAAGATGAGAAAAACCTCTAACACTGTCTAATATCCTTTTATAGGGGGTTCATTTATTATTGTAGGGGTTTACGTACCTCATAACTTTCGAATAAAAAATATTGCGCAAAAACCGATTACGTATTCCTAAATTACAACTCAAAGAATTTTATTAATGATATTAAAGTGCAAATCTTGCACAATTTGCACTTTGTAGGCATTCAGAAAAAGGCGGTTATGGAGAACGCCCCATTTCGTCGTATACGGCATATGTAATTGCACAGCTGATTGTCTCGTTGATTTTCGTGGACTGGGAGTAAACGTTTCTTAAATGAGATCAACCTTTTCCTGCGAAGTGCTCGGTGTTCCCGCTCACTTTCGGTGTAGAACGCTACCAGTTTCCTGTAATGGTGTTAACCAGCGTCTGATAGAATTATCCGATGGAGGATCTTTCTTGTAAGTGGTCCTGAAGTGACGTTGAGTAATTATGACTGATTTAGTTTCGAAAAATCACAATAAATATATTGCTTTTTCTTGCATGGTCTCCATTTTTATTTGTGACATCATAATTACCCAGACTGCAAATGCGCTAAAACCGCATTGTTGCCATGTAAAGTTTTGAGTCATAATTTACCAATACGTAATTGGTTTTTGCGTAATATTTTTTATTCGAAAATATTGACAAACGGTAATCCGACAATAATTAAAGAACATCCTATATTTCCTATAATAATTTCCCTATAATAATTATTCGAAAATATTGACAAACGGAAATCCGACAATAGTTAAAGAACACCCTATATTTCCTATAATAATTTCCCTCCTATATGTTATATTATTTCTGACTAAATAGAAATGTTTTAGTTTATTTTAAGAAACGCAATAATTTTTATAATTGTATGCTATTTCAACCTTTTTGAATATTAATTAATAGTTACTCTATTATTTAATTTTTAATTTATCATTTAAAAATACTTTTCTTGTTGTAGTTTTACTCTAATGATGCCACCTGGAGGTTAATATGAAAATAATTTAATTTAAATGCTATAACTTTTACAAAAAACTTTAAATTAATGCTTACAAAGCTAAATAATAATAATAATAATAATAGAAATAAATCTAATTTTTTGTTTGCGCTACTATAAAAATATGATAACAATCAATGTTAAATTGTTAATATAATAAATTTAATTTTTCTTAAACAATGCCAAAAAACATCTGACAGTTTTTAAAAATATTTTATTTCTAATAATATTTTCACATTTATATTGAATATTATTTGTGAACAAATATAAACTTTTTGCTTTATTATAAGAAATATAACTAAATAGAATTTTATCTCATAACAAAATATAGTTATTTACAAGTTCTTAAATGAAAAAAATCTAATTATTTTCAAAGTCATTTATTTAGAAATGCAATGCTTAAAGTGTATCCATCATTATTCTTAACGTTTATATGTACTTATACAAAAATTCACACTTTCGTACAAACATACATAAATATGTATATATACTAAGGCTCGTGTAATAAACTAATTAATTCGTTTCATCGGTTATTAATATTAATAACTGATTAATCACATTAAAAGCCACATGTATATTAAGTAAATTAAATTAGTATATTCCATTTCATGGTTAATTTTACATGAAATGCAATTAAAAAATACTCTTAATGCAAAATATCTTTATTGAAAATTTTAAACAAAGATTATAAAATTTTTGTTTTCAATCCTATTAAATTGCTTATAGATTTCTTTGTACAAATAGTTTTAACAGTTTTCAAATCAAATACTCACTAATGAAACTCTTCTGAAAGAATAAATACGTGGTGTATTTTTAAAATCTTGAAATTTTTAAAATTTTAAAAAACATGCTGAATTCCCACTGAAAATGTTGAAAGTAATATTAACTGAAGAAAATAAAACAACAATTGTCTTAAAATACGAGCTCCTAACAGCTTGTCTTAAAGATATAGAGTTTCCTTTAATTAATTCTGTTTCTCTGTCTCTAACATCAAATTTTTAATGAGAAACCTGGTGCTTTGTGAATAATATTCTTTTCAGAAAGAATAATTACCTTCTAGTTTAAATAATTCAACAATATGACCACCTTTATTCACATCTTCCCCCATTCGTTAAGCGTAACAATTTCGAAGAGTTTGTGTATTCATTAAAACCAAAGTATTTGAGCACAGATATGCAGGCATAAAGTTTCAGAAACTTAAAGAGCCCGAAAAGGAAATGACTCGTCTGGATTAAGTTTAATAAATATTTTATTTTGAAAACTATTAATTTACTAATATAATGATTCAAAATTTCAAATAAATAGAAATACTGAGAAGATTCCAGTTTTCATAAATATTGCAGCAACTAATATTATTTTTTAATATGACTTCACATTCATAATGGATTCAGTAATTAGTTTATTCATATCATCAATTTTGTATTTACATTTTGTATAGCAAAAAATTATCAATAATTCTACATATACAAACTACATGTATGTGGAGCTATTTTTTCCCGTAATATATGATGAGGACTTTCATATTAAAATTAAACCACAAAGATTAATTTATGCACACGAAACATGCGATATCATAAAAGTTTAAATAATAATTAGAATTAATCATTACGCATGATGCTGTCACACAATATGTTTTCTCATTCCAAAAGTTGTAATTCCTAAAAGTCTCATTCCTAAATTTCTTTAGAAACTATAGGAAGTAATTTATAGCTGTTTTATCTCTGAATGCAGAATGTGTAACAATTTACACACCTTCCTGTAATTCGCCATAAATTCCCCAATCAAAGTGACTCAATAATCAGTAATACATGCGTAACAATAATAAATTTTTAAAAAATTCTGAAATGGGATTCCTGTTACCTCCTGATATAATCAAGTATATACAATAACGCTTCGTTTCTGTTTCATAAATTAACTGATCCAAACCAACCTAAGGCCCACACACAAAAAAACTAAATGATCTAACTGCCACTTTAGCTGCATTAGCAGGAACTGTGATTGAGTTCTAATGATCATCACCGGCCACGGTACAACCCTTCTCTTAAGAAGGATACCCTGCATCAATGGGAGGTAACCAACCCCCACCTTTTCTGTGCATACCAAGATGGCGATAACCAACCTCCCTACCGAAAACATCTCTTTCTCATTTATAAGGTATCCCGAGTGAGAATTCGTTTGGTTTATACGCGATTTTAATAATAAAGTTTTATTGCAACTAAATTATCAAAAAATTTTCTACTCATACATTATTGAATTGAAAATATGTGCCTAAAGTCAAATTAAACAGTTCTAAATTGCATAAAAGAATTGGGATAATTATAATATTGTTCATACATTATTGATTTGAAAATATGTGCATGTAGCCAGATCAACCAGTTCTAAATTGCATAAAAAGGAAAATTGGAATAATTTTAATAATGTTCATTTACTTTTGAAATGAAAATATGAGCATGAAGCCAAATCAGTTCTAAATTGCATAAAAATTAAAAAAGTAATAATTAGAATAATGTTCACACATAATTGAATTGAAAATATGTGCAGGAAGCCAAATCAACCTGTTCTAAATTGCATAAAAATGAGAATTGAAATAATTGGAATAATGCCCATACATGATTGAAATGAAAA
>JAOUZG010046766.1:82382-121690 GCA_026289955.1 Argiope argentata | reverse complement strand
AAACTTGTATTAGATGACACTTGATGTTAATAAAGAAAATGTGAAAATTTGAGTAATATATATGTTGTTGTTGTTGTTACTTATGGCACTTGCTATGGGCAAGCCCCCCTCTGATACAGCATCCGATTTAAGCCGAAAGGAGCGCCTCTTGTTTTTGAAGTAGCGCCAACTAAGGCCAAAGTACGACTTAGCTACACACTGACCACATTTGCTTGCACAATCCCTTTTTTACAGGGGGGGGGACACACTCACACATCTCACAGAAGAACAACCATGCCCGAACAGGGACTCGTACCCAGTAATCTCAGAACAAGAGGTAGCGCCAGAAAGCCGGCGAACAATATATATATATATATATATAGTATATGGAGAGTGTGAAATAATCGTAGGAATTGAATAATCTGCAAAATTTGCAGGTGAACTTACATCATTGGCGTCTCTAGGCTACGCTTTAGTTAGCCACTTGATTATTACAAGTTGATATCTCCGACCCGTTCCGGTAGGAAATGAGAAAATCTGAATGCTCATTAGATTCAGTAAAAATGTTGAAGCCAAAATTTAATATTTTGTAACAATTGTACGTCAATTTCACGACGCATTTTGGCATGAAAAATTATTACAGAGTATATGAGGATTTTTTTGGGGGGGGGGCATTTCCTTCTTTTTTATGAAGCGACATTTGATAATGCTTTGCCATTTTGATTTAAATAAGAAACCACAGAACATTATAATTATTACATAATACTTTTACATTGCATTACAAATACTTTTTTGATTAAATTATTTATAAATTTTGTATTGTCTTTTAAAAGGATAAAAAATGCAATAAATCGATACATTCGCATCATACAGACAAATGAATAAGGAATTAATTAATTTTGTGATGCTTAAGATGTTTTTTTTAATAAAAACAAATAACATTTGTTTTATTAGTGAATATTAAGAGAAAACAATTAGAATATCTTATTCCAAAAGGTACATAAAACTGGTCTAAAAAATTTTAATTATAGGAAACCACTTAAAAAGTTTTTTATTCCGATTTTAATATACGCCAACGTGACATAAAAACAATATGCAGAGAAGATTTTTGAAAGCTGGGAAGTAAAACTAAATGCCTTTTCATTATAATTGAGTAAAGAACATTTGCTGATACTTTTATACTAAAAGTGACATGGAAATATTTAATAACCCAATAGTTTTTACCGATGCACCTTTCCACTTATGATCAAACAAATTTCATAGCTTCTAGAAGAAATCAGAATTTATGAAATATATTATTATTCTTTATCAAAGAAAGAATAATAAAATACTTACTTTAGAAATACTTTTAAATATTGTTGAACAAATGATACGCCACAATTAACAGGAAATACTAATAATATGAGACTTTTCTGCTCAATATCAAACGCAGTTATATCAAACATCAAACGCAGTTATTAAGCGACAGAGGGCATTCCACACAGCCTTTTACAGCGGAAGTTATTTTCTGCACTTTAGTGTTGTCATTGAACTGTGAGGTGGATCGAGTTTTTTACTGCCCACTGAGAAAACGATCCTCAACATATGTTTCAGTAATGACCCATGTCCATTTTAGGTTGGTCAATAAGTCAAGTTCCAGCTGGGCGTTATATGAGACATGGTGCCATAACTGAACTTAGCTTCGTCACTACGTTAAAGTCTTTTATCAGAAATTTTGAGGGTAAAGTGACATCCCATTTATTTAAGGAGCAGTATATCTATAAATAATAATAAAAATAGCATTATCAGAAATCATACAAATGTTGCTAGCTCATTTTTTTATAAAAATGGTAAGAATATTTAAACATTCTCAAGAAAAGAAGAATTTAAAAAATAAATAAAAATTATATCATTATCATAGGATTTTTTTGTCAATTTAGTGGATTTAGTTTATTTTGTCTCGGTAATTAAAGATATTATGCCACAAAACTTCATATTTTTGAATTTGAAAGATTTTATTCGTGATTATTATCAGAATTTCTTGTTACTTTGTATATTTAAATGGTGTAATAATCGGTCGACGTTTTTAAAATACACAATAAATTTCTTGTACATTTATTTTATTTATTTAATATTTTTTACTTAATATTTTAAAAAACAATTTACTTTCTGTGTTTCCACCAGAGAGATTTCTTTCAAACTAAAAATATCAGGTGAAAGAAAACATGATACGAAAAGTTAGGGATGAATAACAATAGAAAAAAATAAGTATGAATAATAATATGAAAAAATAGGTATGGATAACAACATGAGAAAATTGGTATGAATAACAATGTTAAAAATAAGGTATTCAGAATATAACTTCAGAAACAATAAAATATCTTCATTTCAAATTATAAAGAACATGATCGTATTAAAGAGGACTTTTTGTATTTAACGAATATAAATATTTCAAAAATATTTGCTTTCAAAAATTCATTGAAATACTATAAATGATTTATACGAATGTAAGAATAGAACAGAAAAACCTGCCTATTCATTTGCGTTTATAAATTTAAAGAATTGTTTTATTTTTATGGTGGTTTCGTGAAAGATATGTGTAAAGGATGTGAACTTTTAAATTCTTCCTCTGTTTGGTGAAAATTTATGTAAGCGTCAGTATTTATCTAGACTATATATTATATTATTGCTGTCCAAATTTCTATCAGCTTAGAATACAAAAATTAATTAATTAATTAATTCTTTGAAATATCATTTCACATCATGAAAAACTAATACATAACTGATGTAGAAAATCCAAAAGTAACAATAGAATTTAATCATAAAATCCGATATTCCATCTATAAACCTGGTGTTAAATGCTCACATACAAATAAATATATTTGAAAGAGAGTAAAAAATTTACATTATAATGATAAATATATCTAATTAAATGTATTTTGACGAATTTTGATGAAGAAATTGAAGACGTATAAGAAAATGAGTAATTTTAATTCTTATATCATTAATTGAAACTGAAGTTCTAAGAATTGCAAGGAAATCTTAAAATTAGAACTTTAGTTCTAGAGCTTCTGTTATCTTTTCGTTTAAAGAAACAATTTTTAATGATATTTTTAGCATTAAAGAAATGACATGAAATTAGAATTTTATATGATTTATAGCACAATGGAATTTTCATAATTATGCTGAAAATTAAACTAATTAGCTTCTAGTGTGCTGATTGCCAGTAAGCAAAAAAATGAGATTAATACCAAAAGTCAAAGATAGTTTTAAAATTTAAAAAAAGCACATGAAAATAAATAAATAATAGCATCAATTAAGTTAATTGCGATATAATTTTACCTCGATTAGTTGTTGATTTACGTAACTGTCGCTTGTTGTAAAAATTAAGAGGTAAACAGTTTAATAAAACGGGAAGCTTCGAATTTTTTTTCCTTTTATTACCTTAATTTTTCGCAAAGCGTCACATTACATCAGAGTGTTAGTTACGAAATGATTTATTTTTAATATTTTTCGAAATAAGTATTCTTTAATCAAGTTTTTCCCAATCTTCTTAAATTTCAGACTAAATATTTAAGGGTTATTTTTGTTATTTTGTATAATTTGGGAGTACAGCATTGCAAATCACAGCATGTCTAATTACAAACCACACTGGAAGTATAATTATCTATTGAGAGGGGATATTCTATTACACATCTTTAAATACTAGGCAAAGCTAAGCGTTATGCTAGTTTCACTAGTAGCAATTTAGTAGCAAATTATAAAATTAAGTACTTTTCTCCTAGCCAGCCGTCATTGAAAAATTACCAAATACTGTAAAATGCCACCAAATTTCTTAGTGATTTTAAAGTGAAAAATCGCCAAATAATGTAGAATTCCGCCAAATTTCTTATAGTGATTTTAAAGCGAAAATTTTTTCAATAATGTAGAGTTCTGCCGAATTTCTTTGTGATTTTAAAGTGAAAAAATCGTCAAATAATTTAGAATCCTACTAAACTTCTTCGGCGATTTTTCGCTGATGACCGGTTGATTGAAAAGTACCAAAATTTATTAATGTCTCCTTTTTAAACTGACGCGGGATATTTTGAGACGCTCTCTTATCTTATATGAAGTATTTTAATTTAAATTGATGTTATTCTCAAAGTAACAGAATTTAACAGCATGCATAATTCCTAAAGAATGAAATTAAGTAAGAAGTAATAGATGGGGGATTTTTTTTAAAAAACCAGAGTCTAATTTTTAATGCATATTTACGATTTTAGTACGTTTTTTTTTAAATCTTTTAAAAATCGATTGTCCGTTTTATTTTATTTTATTTTTTAGCCTATTGATTATCAAAGATTATATATAATGTGCAGTTATTCTTTTTTTTCAATTATTTTCTGTTGAATTTTTATTTATATATTAATTGATTAATTAAATTACTTAATTAATTTTGAAATTTGACATGAATGCTTGAAAGCAAGTATTTTCATTTGCTGTTATGGGAGATCTACAGTTTCAAACACTTTGTTAGTGGATATCTAAAACTTACTTTCGAACGCAGATGGATGTATCAAAATTAAAATGGCTTAATCAATATAAATTTTTACGAATTAATTTATTAAATTTTATCCAAAGAGTATGCAAATAAACTATACATATTTCATTTTTTTAGTATGTACACCTCAAATTGTTCTCTACAACTTTTCATTATTTACCAAATGAACGCTTAAAATCGTATCAATTTTATTAAAATCACGAAAATTTCAATATATTATTTAATATGCTTTAAGTGGCGTAGCAAAAGTATAATATGATATAATATAGCATAATATATCGAAATTGAAATATTAACACTTTACCCCCCAGCAGACAACAGTACACCTTGAACATAGTATTAATATTTCACTCTATCATCATATCAGACACTAAATACTGGTATAATCACATTTAAATTGATCTCTATACCACTGTTACAGACTGGTACACAGGCCAGACATATTTCCCGTGCCCTCTTCCTTCCCCAGATGATGCGATACTACAAGTCATTTTGGTGATGATGATGATGTCGTGTCCGCTTTTTACCGTGGAAAGAGGGGTGCAGTAGCTTCTGAGGGTATGAACCTTGAGCACCCGAGGACAGAAGTCTGACTTCTAGCTCAAATGAAGATGAAACACACACACATACGCTTGCACAGCCCCTTTTTACAGGGGGACACAATCCCACATCTCACAGATAGCACACAGAAGAACAACCATGCCCGAACCGGGACTCGAACCCGGGACCTCCAAGTCATTTTGGTAATTTTCAGATTTATTTCCTTCGGTGTATGCCTCTTGTAGATAAGGTTCAGTAATTTTTACTAGGAGAAAATGGCTTTACTGCAGGTGTTTCCATTTTATTTCATAGCAACAATCAAATTTTTATGCGTTATGTATTCAATATCCATATAACGATTTTATCTATGCATTTAATCAAATTTTGAATTTTATGCATAAATTAGAAAAATTGCGTGAAGTGTTCAGATATTAAGTCTAGGCAACTTTTAAAACTTAATCATTGTTACAAGATGCTATATTTCAGAAATATTTATCAAAATTAAAAATTTTAGTACAGATTTATATTGATTAATTTGCTTTCGTTTTTCAAATATGTATAAATTGGATGAAAAAATTTATATAATATGCCTTATTTTATTTTTTATGCTTTGTTATAAATATTTTTAATCCCATTAACCTGAGAGATTAAAAATACACAAGATAATTTATAAATATTAATGAACATAAAAAAGACGATTTTCTAATAAAATGTATATTCTACAGATGGCGCCACATTTGCTTAAAAATTGGTATGTTATATGCATATTGAAGAATTTTTTTATGGAATTTTAAATCGATTCAAAATAAATATTAAGAATATCTTCTGATCGGTATAAATATATTCAGTTCGATCTAGAAATAAAATAAAACAAGACACTCCAATTATGAACCTTAACATATAATTAATTTTTACTGAAATGTGTTTGAAAAGTTATCCTTAAATAACTCTTTAGAAGGCTAGGCAATTAAACAAACATTTTTTTTTTCATATTGTCTGTTCAGAAATAAAATTAATATACTAAACCTATTTACTATGTCTAAATAGGTATCACCTAAAAATGTGTTAAATTGTTATTATATATAATCGGTTAAAATAAAATAATCAGTTTTTAATATTTCTTTTCAATTTTTTTCTAAGTTGCTAAGTATATTTATATTTACAAAATATATTTTCTAAACTTTCTAAGTTTGTTAAGAAATGTTAAGATCGACAAATGAAAGTTTAAATATTGAAGAATCAAATTATTATCAAACATCTTGGAATATTGAGTTAATTTTTATCAAAAGGCATTTCATTAGAAATTTCAAGCTAGAATTCAGAATTAAAGTAGTTTAAACTGATAAAGACTTTAAAAATGAAATTAAATTGCAAATTATTTCTACTAAAAAATATTCCAAACTATAATAAGCACTATAAAATCAATAAAGGGTAATGGATTTTATATCGAAACTCGAGACAAAGTTTAAATCAAAATAAATAATTTATGTAAGTTAGATAATCTAATTGAGATTGGAAGATTTAGAAATTAATTAGCTCTCCTATTTTCATTTATTTTATAAATTTAATATTATTCCTTTTAATAACATTGGTTTTCCATTTCTTCACTTTCTTTAAATATTAAATCAAAGTCAGATTGCTACAGAATGATTATTTTATTCACGGACATAGTAACAAGTATTTTAAAGTTTAGGCAGTTAAAATTTAATTAAAAGGACATTATGTCTCTTATCCAGTATTGGTTTAGTTTCTTCAAATGAAGAAGAAAATAATGTAGTACTTATTAAATTTAGGTGACATTATGATTTTAATTTTACGAACACTAAGCTTTTTGTTTCGGATTATTTGATTTCCATTTACCAAATGTACTATCAAAGCAAATAAATTCTTCTTTATCGTAAATATTTGGAGAAGATTTTAATGATAATTGTAGTTTTTAATTTCAAAAATTAATGCATTGAAGTCTATTTAAATTACTTAATGAAATTTTGGAATTTTTTTTCTGAAGAGAACTAAAATTTTTAATAGATTTTGAATTCGAATAGTATATTGTTCATTATAGAAACTAATCCTTAACTTTTATGCCATATTTCTCTTCAGAAGTATGATGCACATTTAACAAGAAAAATGCTGCATTTGAAGCTCTATGTTAATAGTGATTTTCTTTTACAGCTTTGATATTCATTTATTTTTCAATTTCGCCATTTTCTTTTAAAACGAAAAGAGTTTTAATTCTTTTAAATGAAAATGGTTTCTGCATATTGTACAGTAAAAAAATAAACATTTTCTCCTCTCTCTTTCATTTCATAATTACTTTAAGGACATAGACTGACCTATACACCAAATTTAATCTAAAAAATGAATTTTTATTTATGAATGCATAGTGATAAAACATAATTCGCGTAATACTTTTTACTGAAATGAAACCAAAAGTAAATATTTAAAAAAATTCTTAGCCATTATTTTTTTGAGCAATAAGAATCCAAAAATAATTTTGTAAAAGATGAATTTCAGACGAAAAAGATTAAGAAGAAGAAATACTACTAAGAAACTTCTTTCAACTTGACGGAAAAAACAAATTCTCAGTGATATGCCAAATCTGAATGCACTGTACGAAGAAAAGAAAAACGTCTGAAATAGGCCATAGATTTTAGTTATTGCTCTATCACCAAAAAAAAAGAAAAGAAATCATTTGGTGAAAGAAAAACTGCGATGAATGGAGTCGATAAGCTTCGATTCTTTCCTCAACACAACAGCGACATCATTTGGTCAACAAATCGATCTCATATTTCACCATCTTTATTGTCTTTGCGAATACTCTATTCCTTTTGGACCGTATTTCCCCAAGCGAGTCGGTTAACAGAAGCTGGGACAAAGAAATACCATGATTCTTAATGCGTCTTAGAAAGTAAACATACTAACTCAGTTTACTCTTTAGTTTTTGCTGCTCTGAATGTTTTACTGCGACCATCATCGTTTTAGAAACAAATCTTTCGCTGGCTGAATTCTTAAAATATAATTCATAATTTTGGATAAAGCTCTTTATGGCTGTAGTAGAATTTACGAACAAATAAGTAATTTTGATATTTTTTTCAAATAATGTCTTTTGGAAGGAAACAAACATACTTATATTTTATGAGAGAGCCCATTCTTGCAATTTTTTGGAGTATTTGTTATTAGAAAAACAAAATATTTATAGTGTTCTCCTCTTTCAAAATAGAGATTGGTATAATTGGTGTCCAGCTTGCAGTAAATTAAAAATGAATTGAATATGAATTTCAAATTAATCCTTTGAGAGAAGCTCAAAAAGTTTAAATTTGCAGTTTTAGTGTAAAGAAATATGTACTGAAATACATAGGTTCAAAATATTGCTATTTAATGCGTTACAGGAATTATATACATAATTATAGACAACGAAACAGAAAATGAACCCATAAAGGAAACTTTTTAACTGTTTAACACATATTTACAATTTTAGAGAACCAATTTTATCATCTTTAATTAGCAAGATTAGCGTTGTTCGAAGTCTACTTATGAAGCGAAAATACACTGTATAAGTAAGCAAGCGTCCTCATTATTCTTGTCATTACTCTCCTATGCTGTAGTTGATTAATGGCCATATATCTGATGTTGGGACATACTTCCTAATGTATTTTTCTTACATGAGATGCTATTAATGAAGTATGATTTGCATGATTATCAGTTTCCACATTATTTTTTAGGTAGCTCGATCAATCAGATTTTGCAATATGCTCATGGCAAATTACTCTTCATAATTAGAAATTTGATAGATATACATAATAGTCTTCAAATACGCATTAACGAATCATCGTCTTTTTGATCGAATTAGCCCCAAATTGTTTTATATTTAAACAATTCTGTGATAGAAATTGTACCAAATTTTATTTGTATGATTATACTGGCATATAAGAGTTCCAAAGGCGATTTTTAAAATTTTAAAAGATGTAAAATCGTGGAAATAAAGGAAAATATCGAGTTTGAAGTTGACACAGAGAGGAAACACATTTTCCTTGTGTTTTCAGTCTGCAAATGAGAAGGAAAAAAATGCATATTTTCATTGAAATTGCAAAAGATCATAAATCCTGTATAGCAATTATATAATATATGACGTTTTGTACTTTGAGATAAGATGTATTGTTAACATAAAATGTGTGATAAATAAAATTTACGAATATTGTTCCAATCTAAGTAATAAAAATCCTTCCGAGTGTCTGAAAACGGAAATAAATTTTATCCTTAAGTATCGCCTCTTCTAATCGATTCACGTCAGGAACGAAAGATAATCCCAGCAAAAACAAGCTTCATTCCATTTGGAAAGTTAATCCAGAATAAAGAACAGTTCTAATTTCTAAAACAAACACATATCCTGCACATATCCTGCAGTATAAATTCCACATTCTTCCACATATCCACACTCTTCCACATTCCACATTCTTCCACAATATTCTTCCACATATCCTGCAGTATAAATAAATGCTCACATTATTAAGTGGGTTAAGGGATTAATATTAAAAATGGAGCTTTGAAAGCATTAAAAGAAAAAAAAACTAATTAAGTATTTTGAACTTCAAGTTTTTAATCTTAGAAATAAGAGAATATCTACAATAGATATAAAGAACATATATTATAAAAGAAATAATTTTTAGGAAGGAAAAATTTGCTTATTCAAATAAAATTACTTTCCCCCCCTTTTTTTTAAAAAAGGAAAATAAAAATGACTAAAATTACAAATAGATTGACAATTCTTTAGTAGTAAAATATTTTAATCTACGCTGATGAAAGAAAACTAGCTAAATAAAGCATCTATAAACATTGCAGAAGCAAAATTCTTTGCAAAGAAATACGAATATGAGTGGGTATATGAAGAATATATATTTGTGGGCAGTAATTTTTTTTCTCTGCTCAAATGAAAAAATTAAATTAATTAGAATTCGAAGAGTTGTGTGGTAAAATCGACATTTATAATATTTATGTAACATTGATTTTTATTCTTATTATCTTTTTTTAATGCACAAAGTAAACAAACAAAATTTTAAAAAACGTGTTTATTAAGAATTTTGATTGACAATAAACAAACTCCCATGAAAATTAATTAATATTTAAAATTAATAATTTCATATAAATTAAGTCTTTTGCAATCATTAATAATAGAGATAATTTGATTTTTTTTCATGCATATTATTAAGACTAAAATTTCATCTAAATTCTAATGAGTTGCAAATTCTTTACAGAAATCTTATAACCACTAATTCACAATGTTCTTATTTTTTTTCGAGTATACTTTTATGAAAGATTTGATTTCAAAGGAATTTAGATTTCCTGAAGACTGAAAAAATGCTTGTGAATTATAATGAGGAATAATTTAATTTTTTGTCTAAGATATTTTTTAGAACATCTATCGAACTTCTAATTATGTGAAGGTTCAAAATGTCTTTGTAAAAAAAATGATTGCTTCCTATCATTCTGTATTAATTGTTTTTCCCCCTTTTTAATTTCTACCGCAACATATGCGCAGAAAAATAAAGAAAAATTTTTCCTGCTTGACAGCATGTCCATGAAAACTGGTGGCGTCATCTTAATATTAAATATATAATTATTTCTAATCGATCAAATAAACACAAGAAAAGTCGCAACAATTTTTTTATTTACAGAAGAAATTAATGACCGAAAAAGCTATTTTAAAATCACACATTTTTATGTTTTTTTTAGATGACTATAAATTATTGTAAACAGTAACATTTGTAGGAAATTTTTTTACGGATATTAAGTATCTGTTCTGATGATAAATATATGCATGTTGTGATGATAAATATATGAGCCAAATTAATGACTTTTTTCATTTAAGTAAATAGACTAATTTGATTAAAATTTGATTTTTTAATTATGAATATATGTACATACAAGCATACAGGTACATACGAGGCCACCTGTATGCATTTGAGGAAACTTTTTAAAACTTATGTTAAGTATCATGACATAGACAATAAAAAAGGAAAGATAAATTAGCTTTTTTTTAATCTCTAAAACGTAAAGAAAGATTAAAATGAAATCTGCTATGCGTATTTCAATGTATCGTGTCAGGACATCATTTCTTGAATGGCCAAGCACCACGTGCTCGTGCAAGTTAAATTATATTTTTATTTATTTTGATGGTTTCATTGAATGAGTCCCTTTAGTAAGGCAAACGATCCAAAAAAACTTTGTATCGCATTTATTTTTTGATAAAAAATATTCCATTTCCTATTTATTTCATTTCATATAATCATGTGCTCAAAATGTTATTTTTCTAGGTTTTATTTGCTGTTGTCATTAACTTATTTTTTTAATCAGAGCTAAATGAAATGACAAAGTCGGCAATGGCAAATTAAAAGTTGATTTTTTTGAGATGCTCGTGCAGATAATAAAAATTCTTATTTTTCGCCTACGGCCTTTTGTTGATTCCAAAAAATCCTCATCCCAAAAATATCATCATGCTCCGGTATTTTAAAAAACCTTTATTAATATTCCTGGAGTCAAAACAAAAATATAAAGGAAACTGTATGATAAAGAAATGAACCACAATGAATATCAAAAGTAGGTAAAATTAATAAATATTTATTAACAGAGATACATGTTATAAATATTCTTTAAATTTCAATTTATTTCGAATATTTATATTGTTTCCTCACATCTTTATATCTATAATACTAAATATATTGCTAATTAAATTATTAAATATATTACTAAAAATAATTTCTACATTTAAGAAAATAAAAAAATTTTTGAAACTTCTTTTTATTGAACGTTTTCAAAATTCCTCCTTATGCTATCTCGTTAAAAGTGTGAGATAATTGATCAACATCAAACAAAAGATATTTTCTACTGAGTTTTTTATATACTGAATTGCTTCAATAAGCATTAACACGTGCCGAAGACAAATGATCGCAACTGCTATCAAGACACATCTTACAAACGAAGAATTTTTTTAATATTGGGTCGTTCGAAAAGTAATTTCGTTTTTTCTCGACAAAGGATTTAATTGTATTTTTTTATTCTAACTTCACACTTAAGACGTATAATCATTGTATGTTTTGAGAGGTGATGTAGCAATACTTGTTTGTGAAAACGTTCAATTGATTTTGCGCAGTAGTTTTTGGTAGATGCCCTTTTAAATAGGGAAAGCAATAAGCAGCAATTTCGTCATATTTCACTTTTTTCCTGTAGGAAAGGTAAAAATGCTGTTCAAGCCAGAAAGAAATTAACCGATGTGTATGGAGAAGATGCGTTGACAATACGACAGTGTCAGAACTGGTTTACAAAATTTCGATCCGGCAATTTTGATGCCGAAGATGCACCACGTTCCGGATGGCCGGTTGAAGCTGATAAAGACACGATAAAGGTAATAGTTGATGCAAACCGGCGAGCAACAACATGTGAGATCGGTGAGAGTTTAAATTTATTGAATTCAACTGTTTATGACCACCTGAAAGGCCTGGGTTTAACCTCGAAGCTCGATATTTGAGTTCTCCATGTCCTCACGGAGAGAAATTTGTGTTGTCGCATTGAAGTCTGTGATTCGCTCCTCAAATGTCACAAAAAATGATCCACTCCACCATATTATCCAGATCTGGTTCCTTCAGATTATTATTTGTTCCGGTCAATGCAAAATTTTTTGGACGGTAAAACCTTAGTCTCAAATGAAGACGTCAAAAATCACCTTGGATTAGTTTTTTGCCAGCAAATACCAAAAATTTTATGAGCGTGGAATCATGCCTCTACCAGAAAGATGGCAAAAGGTTTTGGATCAGAATGGGCGATATATAATTTAATATAATAATTATTCATTATACGAGGATCATCTTTCATTTTCACCAAAAAAAACGAAATGACTTTTCGAACAACCCAATAGTATCTATATGAAGATGAAAAAAACTTGCTTTGAGGATTAAGATGAAATAATGATACACTAAATGAGCATAAAATTGTTCTAAAGCTAAGAAACTTAATATAGTTTAGCTTTCCATACTTGATGATCAATTTTCATTAGGTATAAAAATATACCGAAGAAACTGAAAATCAAAATTTTTAATGACAATACAATTAGCAAAATAGATACTTAAAACTGAATTTAACCCCTTTCCAGTGAAACATTCAATTGAATGACAAAAATATTTTTGATGGATAAAATAATCTTTAACGTTTCATTCTAAGAAAATTCCAAACTCATACATATTTTTCAAAAATTCACAATGGAACAAGATTAATTAAATTATTTGTTTCTAAAATTGAAAGTAAGAAATTAGCCCGAGGACTACACTTTTACACGAATTTGATAACAGAAAACTTGTTGTGTGCTTTATAATTAGGGATATTATTTGAATTTAAGAACAAACTTTACTTATGATAAATTGTTTATAACATTTTTACTGAATTTCCAATCAATATATATGTCATCATCATTAGAATTTAAAGATAATGTAATTATAAGAATATTTTTTAATTCTTAATATCATAATTTTATTTCATTTATTAAGTAAATAATAGCAAGACAATTTTATTTCGTTAATTAAATAGTTGCATGTCAAAGAAGAAAAACCTAGATAAAGCAAAATGAATTGAGAAATTGTTTTTTATTTTTCAACAATTTAACAATGTCAAAATCGACTGTACATTCATTAGTATCAAGGACAAACAACATGCAATTTGATTTAGTGATTAAATTAAAAATGTACAGAGCATGGATTGGCAGAAAAAGTAAATTAAATATTATTTGAATCATGGTTTTTGTCTGTTTGCTAAAGTATGAAATCCAAAGACACATTTTTGTTTTGTTAGCTTTCGTTTGAAACAAGAAAGCAATTTTTTGTGCTTTGTTAAAAGAAGGGGAAAGAAGGTAAAGTCCATTTGTTTCTGAAGTCCAAACATTTAGGACACATAATTCAATTTAATAGAAAAAAAATAGTCCGTGGATGTTTGATTAGTAAATTTGAAATGCCTTCATAATATTTATTTTTACAATTGTGATTTCTTCTTTGAATAGATTTAATGAAATTTTCTCATTATTTTTCCATTCAAGTATTCAATTGGTTTGTTTCTTCGGAAATCAAACTTTCATTTCATTACCTCCCGATAGGAATTCTTTGTAAAATATTAGAAAATGAAAGATTTAAACGAAAATTTCAGTTGATAATGAAAGAAATATTTTAATAATTTTAAAAACTTCACTTGCTATTAATTTATATTCTTTATTTATATAATATTCTTTTTTCTTCTTCTTATTTTGCAAGAAATATAAAAAATAAATTAAAAACTAAATTTATAGAAATAAACTTAAATTTGATGTATAAGTATTATTAGATTCTTTTCCTTATTTAATAACCATGTTATTTCAAAAATAAAGACTTCTAATCTTCTTATTTTATGAAGATATATGAAGATTGAATTTTGAGGCTAACCTAACAGTTAAACTTGCCTTCGTTCAATTAAAACTTCTTTTTCAATCTTGTATAAAACATATTATAAATTAATTCATTAGACCAAACACCATTTTTTAAGTTTTGGATCTTTCCATCTTATTTCAAAATAATCTTTACGTTATTGATTTAAGAAAATAAAATCTATGTAGAAAAACGGGAATAAAAATTCAATTTAAATAATGTAAATAACTTTTTTCAGTGAAAAGTAAAGAAATCTGAATTTTGAATTTCTTGATGAAAAATTTTATAATTATCTTGCCGCTGATATACATAAATAACATTAATAATAATCACAGTTTTAAAAAATAATCAATAAATAACAGTACAGTCTGATTATAAAATAAATTTTAAAATATGCTAGCAATAACTCATTCACTTTTATCATTTTGTTTAACATTCTTTCTAATGTTTCTTTTAATTCTCTGATTTCATATCTGCTGCTGTTTCAATATTTTAACTTAAAAGCTTCATGGAAAAATAATATATTTAGTTGATGACATTAATGATATCATCATTAATAACACCATCTAATAATAATAATATCCTAATAAATATTAAAAAAAGATTATGTATGAATTTAAAGCATTAGAAGATTTATAATAAAAACAATTGCAGAATTTATCAACTGAAAATCCGCTAAAATTAATTTATAATTAAATTTTTAATTTTAATAATGTTTTAATGATTAAAACTACTAAACATTGATTTATTCTAATAAAAATGCTTATATTTAACTGTGTAACATATGGAAACCTCTATGTTACAAATACAATGTTATGTTTATTGCATAATAAATACCCTCAAGAATCATTTAGTTGCGTTAGACACACTTTTATTAGAAATTCATATGATACCTTTTAATTTGGTAACACCATTTACAAATTATTCAAATTGCTGTATATTGTATAACTGCTAATTTAAAGTTAATTCAAGAATTTGTCTTAAGGTTAATGTAATTTTTAATAATTAAGAGTTTATTTTTCTGGTTTTATATTTGTTTCAACTAAATTAATAATATTTTTTCTTTCAAAATATTAAAACAATTTTTTTTGTATCATTCTCAAAGAGATTTAAATGAATCGGATTTATGTAGATTCCTTTGAAAACAGTTAAGTTCTGACTGCCTTTTCCCCCATATTGATGCTACTTTTTGAAAAAACAAACAAAAGTTTTTTTCAACTTTCTTTGATAGTTCCTCGAGAATTAAAAAAAAAAGATCAGTTATGACAATGTCTTTGAAGTTACTTTTTATGAAAGATGCGAAGATTATTAAAGCTATTTAAAAAAAGGGAAAAAAATAATCTATCTAGGAAAAACAGAGAGAGAGAGATCAAAGGTAATTTTAAAAAATGTGGAATGAAGATCATTATGATCCGTCCAATGGAAGCAAAGTGACATATTATAATGTAATGTTTGGGAACATTTTTTTAATGTTCCCAAACACAAGCAAACACAAATGTTCCATTTCACACAAGCAAACACAAATACGGAAGACCAGGCATTAAAGCTCGCATCTTAATAGAGCAGCGTATTATCCCAGCGTTTACAATTGCAATGCACTTTAAGATGCTTACCTAATAAAACGGCTACAAATTCTTGTAATAATCGTTAAATCTGACACAATAACTGAAATGGAAAGGGATTAAAAAATGATTTTAAATGTTGCAAGAAGTTACCTTTGCAAAACAAATGACAAAGAAAAATTTAGTTTTATAATTAGAGAAACTATCAAATTTATATGATTTTTTTATTTCAATAATTCATATATTTTTGTAAGTTATTTAAAAATATCTTAAGGCATCTTTATAAAAGTTGACAAACACATGAAAGTTTAAAAAGTGTATTTTTGTCGAAAGATTCAGATATATGAAAAACATTTCCCTGAGATCTATCATTAACTCTTTGCAATCCGAAAAATAATTAGATGCAAAATTATTCACCTAATACAAAGATTTGATTATTGCTATGAAAAATAAATATACATAATTCTTTTAAGACGAATTTCTTTGAAAAATTAATCGACATCTTTTAACCATAACGTAGGCTTTTTCAAAAATTAAACTTGAAAAATAAATAAATAACACGTCAAAATGATGCACAGTCTTGAATGTAGAGTCACACTCGACATCGGACCACAAAGGGTTAAGAAATTATTGAAGCCAGACCTATCGAATTCTTCAAAGTAATTTGAATGTAATAAATGTGAAAGTTAGGGAAAGTTTAAAGAAAAAAGTCTTGGAGATGACTTTTCTGTTTTAACATAGATATACTGGTCAGATGAACAATCTGTGATAGCGTTTCCGATAAAAAAAAATGTTCTCAATTTCATAAATTTTCAATACACAATTTCAAACTATACAAATTTGCAGCAATTGAGGTTTTAGATACAAATTAGTACCATAGAATAAAAACAATTTTCCAAATCAGATTTTTAAAAATCAAATAGAATTACAGCAAATTGTTCAAACCAAACAGCAAAAGACCATAAATCATAAAACTAAAATACTCAAAATATATACCAAGGTTATTTAGTTACAATTAGTATCGCAAAGTCAAAATCACACAAATAACAGACAAATCATTTCCGAAATGTTTTTAGCGTCTAAATAGAATCATAGCAAATATCTCAAACTGAACAATGAAAAACATACCATAAAACATAAAACAGAAATATTTAAAATATGGAAGCAAAAATATTTAAAATATGAACATACCAATTGAAAGAAAAATCCAAAAAATATTGTGAAGAGAGTCAACCTATTGGTCTAATCGTACCTCGTCAAACTAAATTTAATTTTCCCGCGTTTGATACGACTATCACGTTTGGTCATATTGTATCGCCATTATTAGGAATAATTGAAGCGCCATCTATTGGGTTAAAGTTCAAAGTGAATAAACCGGAAGGTTTATTTTTTTGATTTTTAATATTAAAAAATAGATAAATCCTCTCCTATCAATACTTGTATGTTACAAATGTTTTGGAATAATTCATCAGTAGTTAACTTTTTACTTTTTAATGAGATTGTTTGTTGCTTTAATATACGACATTTTGTTTTTACATTTTTTTAAACCTGCTAAATTGGGAGAATATTAAAATTTTGAAAATTTTAAAGTTTAAATTAGAATGATAATTACTAAGTGTAATTATTTTAAAGTTAAATTAATCTATTTTATGATAAATACATATTAATGTTTTTTTTTCATTAGAAATATCTATATTTATATCCAAATGGCTTTAAGTTGATTTTCGTTTGTTTTAGTTAAAACTAAATCTTTTGGCTAACAGTTGATAAATAACAACATTAGCATGATTCAAGTTTAACAAAAGTAAGTCATCTATATATATCCAACCGTTTATTAAATTGTGTTTAATTTTTTTTCTCATGATAATGGGAAAAATATTGTGAAGAGTACTTGAAAAAGTTGTACCATTGTAATTCCCTTTATTTATTTATAAAAATTAATCCAATTAAAAACATTATTTTTTTAAAATTAAAATTACATAATTTTAGCCAATTATTTTTTGTAATAATTTCTCTATTTAAATATTCATCTTATAAAAAAGTACAGACATTTAATAACTTTTCATGAGGTAAATTAAGATACAAATGCTCAGAATCGAAAGTGTAAAGTTTATTAATATTTTTATCTTTTAGAAAGTCCAAAACATCCTTATTACTATTGGTTATAAAATTATTATCATCTTTAATTTTATTTAGAATAATTTTCAAATACTTAAAGAAATGGTTTCCCGTATAGCAATTGTAACTACCAATGTTACAAATTTCGAATATAACTTTGTTTTTTTTTTGTGAAATTTTACTTTTGGGAACAAATAAGAATAGTTTGAAGAGCAAGTCTTAATCTTAAAGGTTTTAGCGAAAGCTAGCATTCTTATAACTTATTACTTTTTTTTTGGTTTTGTTTATATTTCAAGTTGCATCAGAGTTATATTCCTTAAATAAGGATTCTTTGTAATAATTTTTACAAATTAAACATTTTTGAGTAATCTTTATCACAGAAAGACAAGTAGATAGACATTTTTCAAAAATGTGCTTTTCGAAGTCAGCGAGCTCTAAAACATGGATATTAATCAAAATAGTGGGTTCGAATTATTTAATGATTATTATACTTATTTTATACAACGTATACAAGAAAGTAAATAAGCAGCCTTAATACGGAGGGGTTATAATTAAAGTTCTACTTTGAAATGGTAATAAACGGGAAACTATTTGGACCAAATGTTATCAAACTTGGTAATAGTTTAAAAGAGGTCATGGAAATTTCTTTCCCGCCAAAAAACGTTCAAAACTCACCATCAGGATGGAATGATGTTGTATTCAATATTTTTTTTAAAAAAAAATAAGAGATGAAGACATCGGTTAAAAAAGTTTAATCGTTTCTGAACTGTGTTACAAAGCAGGCTCAATGGGGCGTCCAACATTTTCTGTAAGCTTGTTAAGTCGCATTACTGCATTCTTAACCCTTTGCACTCCGAAAAATAATTAGATCCAAAATTAATCACTTAATACAAAGATTTGTTTATACTGTGGAAAATAAATATGCATAATTCTTTTAAGTCGAATTTTTTGAAAAATTAATCTACATCTCTTAAAAATAATGGAGGCGTTTATAACAATTAAATTTGAAAAATAAATAAATAAAATGTCAAAATTATGCACAACCTTGAATGGTTAGGCACCATCGGAGTGCAAAGGGTCAATAGTTGCTCTTAGCATATCATGAGGAATAAAGCACCATTTTCCTGCTGCAGTAAGTTTTTTTTGTAAGTAAAAGAAATTTCTGAATCGCAGTATGCAACAATGCGGTACATCATCAAGTGCGTATTATTATTCTTGCTTTGCTAAGAACTACTATTAAGATTGAAACTCATTGAACATGCTTTGTAACACGGTTTTGAAACGATTAAACGCATTTTAAACCAATGTCTTCATCTCTTATTCTTTAAAAATATTAAATACATCCTTATTCCATCTTGGAGTTTTTGTACTTTTTTTCCGGTTGAAAATAAATTTCTATGACATCCTTTAAACTATTACCAAGTTTGATGACCTATTGTCCAATAGTTTTCCTTTTATGACCATTTCGAAGCGGAATTTCAATTCCTCTTGACATGCTAAAAGCTACTTTTAAGAATGCTGTATAGCCATTTAACACGCTTACAGAAAAGGGTAGATGCCACATTGAACTTGCTTTGTATCACAGTTCAGAAACGATTAAACGTATTTTCAGCCAATGTCTTCATCTTATATTTTTTGGACAATAGTGATTACATGACCATTCCATCCTGGTAGTGAGTTTTTGGATTTCTTTTTTGAAGGGAAATAAATTCCCATGATCTCCTTTAAACCATTACTCAGTTTGATGACCTTTGGTCCAATAGTTTTCCTTTTATGACCATTTCAAAGGAGAATTTCAATTCCTCCTGATATGTTAAGAGCTACTATTAAGAATGCAGTAATACGACTTAACATGCTTTCAGAAAAAGGTGGGCGCCACATTGAACATACTTTGTAACATGGTTCAGAAACTATTAAACGCATTTTAAACATATGTATTCATCATTTATTTTTTAAACAATATTGAATACATCTCCATTCTATCCTGGTGATGAGTTTTTGAACATATTTTGGCGGGAAGGAAATTCTCATGACTTTCTTTAAACTATTACCAAGTTGATATCATTTGGTCCAATAGTTTTCCTTTTACGATCCTTTCAAATTACAACTTTAACCCTTTGCACTCCGGCAGATAATTAGATGCAAAATTATACAAAGATTTGTTTACTGTTATGAAAAACAAATACACCTAATTCTTCTAATTCAAATTCCTTTGAAAAAAAAATCTACATATCTTAATCATTATATAGGCATTTTTAACAATTAAATTTGAAAAGTAAATAAATAAAACGTCACAATGATGTATAATATTGAATGGTGAGTCAGAGGCACCATCGGAGTGCAAAGGGTTAATTATAACCACTGTGTATATCATTACTCTTTTTTATGCATATTTAAATTATATTGTAATATTTAACATTTTGACTATTTAAATTGTTTAATTTACATCTTAGTATTCAATATTTAAAAGCCTCCTACTCTCCGAAAAAAAAATCTCTCTGTGGAAAATCGATTTTCTTGATTTTTCTTTAAAAGCTCATAAAAATTCAAACATCCAATCAACGAAACTCGAGGAAAGATTCTTTCATAATCCGCTTGATTCAATTTCCCTGCTTTGAGAAGAAAATCCCCACGGTTATATATTTTTACTGAGTAGGGAAGACAGAGCTTAAAGGGAGATAAATTGCGTTAATGCTCTCGGCTCTCATATCTACGAAAACTTTACGTCCTTCTAATGGATGTTTGCATAAAAAATGATTCCTGAACGATAATTATTTTTCTTCCCACTCTGGAAAGTGAAGTCTATGAAATATTCATCTTCACTTCTGCTTTGGAGGGAATATGCTTGAATAAATGTGAAATAGATCGCACCGAAATAAAATACTAAAGCCAAGAAAAATAATGCTATTGAATTATTTTTCAATTTTAGAAAGCACTTAGGGGGTGATGAATAGATTTATACTGAAAAGATGCACCGAAAAATAATAATAAGCAGGCCATGAGCTTGAAATGTTTTTCGCTTTAAGAAATAACAGCTTGGAAATTTGGTTCTTAAAATTATATTATGATAATTAGGTGATAAGTGCTATTTCCTTACATATAATAAATAAAATAGAATGTGACAAGAAAGGAAGAACAAATAATATAGGCATAGAATTTTATTATATCCATTAGTGAAAAGAGTGGAATCGAATTGTTAAGCAAACCTTGTTTTTAAACTGACGCGTTTATTAAAGTAAAAGGATTGTTATGAAAAGAGATGCCGGTATTTAAACACTGAATTTCATTGAAGTCTTAGCAGTTCCGGACTGTTCTGGGAAAACTGACGGTACTTACGTATTAGACTGTCGATGGCAATGGTCGCCAACGATTTTGTAACTCATTGGCGATAAAAAAAATTCCAAATTTTCATTGGCGATAAAAAAAATTTCAAATTTTCATTGGCGATAAAAAAAATTTCAAATTTTCATTGGCGATATACAAATTCGAAATTTGGATTCAGATTGCAAAACCTGAATTCAAATATGAAATGTGGTGATAAATTGACGACGCCAAAGAAACCAACAAAATGGCGGACGACAGTTAAGATTTAATTAAAAAAAATATGGCGGTTTAGCAACTTATTGGCGACGCCTTTAAATTTGGTGAAAAAGATCAACGGTCTAATACGTAAGAGCTAAACTAACTTCGAAATTAACTGGGATTTTGATAAATTAATTTTAAAACATCCTTACAATAATTATTTAGTACTATAAATTTCTATAATAATCTAATACTTAAAGATGCTGAAACGGTTTAGTAAGGAAAGCTAATAATAAAGTGTTTGACTAATGGATTTCTGCTCTGGTTATTATTACCGTCTAGACTCGAATCCATCATCAACAGATGTGCTTGTAATTTATATAAGAGAAAATTAATTGATTGTTTTGATTAGTGAATCCAAAACTTTGTTTTAAAAACTAATAAGTATTGCGAGTTGCTTTCTAATATTATCCTTGATAATCCTAGTCTTCTTATATAAGTATGCCATTTGAAAATAATCTTCCATTGTAGCCAGTTTCTTAGTAAAAAATAGAACTTTTCACACATTTTAATGGCTTCCAGACAAATAATCCTAGCTTTCACTATTATTAAGCAATTTCATGATGAAAATAATGATAAAAATGAAGGTTCAAGAGAATGCAAAATTTAAGGTAATATCTCTATTAAGAATTGAAATTCTACAGCCTTTAATCCCAATAAAGTATCCTTGTTATAGTTATTAGAAACGTCTAGACTCATAACCATTGTTTATGGATATGTTTTTAATTTTCATCAAAGAAAACTATACATGCCGGTCTTTCTAATTAGTGTCACTAAAAATTTTGTTTTAAACATAAAATTAGCCAAATTGCTTCTTGATGTTATTTCTAATATTTCTTGCCTCTATGGATTAACATGATCTTGCAAAATAATCTCTTATCCAACAAAAAATAACTAGGAAATATCGTGTTAAGATTTCAGATCTGAGGAATGCTCTAGAAAATTCGATATTCTGTCTCAGAGACTGTTTAAGTGTATGCTTTCAGTCTATAGATTTAGCTTTTTGGGATGCCAATTGAAGAATGAATTCATCGATTGCTCTAAATAACTGCACTCAGGGTACTCACTATATTATAGAGGTTAATATTGCTCTATTATTGAGCAATCAACACCCATTAAAATATTTTTGATGTTTTGAAACGATTAATAACAAGGTTTGTTGTTTTCTTGTTTTTTTTCTCTTTTTCTATTTTTGTGTATGTTGTCAGTTGTGTTTCGTTTTAAATTTATCTTGCTTTTCTGTGGAAAGAAGCTTATTACCCTGTAGAAAAGTTCCGTAACGGTAGTATCACATCAAATGATTTTGAAAAATTGGTTAGATTAAAAGGCTCGAAATACAAGTAAAAAAGTGTCCAGAAAATGTGTAATAGTATCATTTGTTTTTCATAATTATTAATTAGATATATACTTTTAGTTCAAGAGTTTCGTAAAATATGAGACCGAAATGTATGAACTTTCTTTAAAATTCTGTGGAAGATCATAGTAAAAAAGTTACAAAAATGTGATTTTTATACGGCCTCCAAAAGAAAAAAAAAATTAACGTGTAAAATTATTGAATCTACACTCATCTTTCTGCACAAAACTTTCTTTTCCTATCTTCAAAGTGTACTGAAAAATCAAAGAGCAAATTAATTAAGACATTTTTTTCTATGCCTCAGATTAGTGTTTGAACAAATCTTTCGTTGTCATTGTCAGGATAAAACAGCTATTAAAAAGGTGCAATATGGTTGATTTATTAATCTTCATTAAATTTTGAATATATGTTGAAATGATAATTAATTGACGCGCATAAGATAGTTGTTCAAAATGAATAATTTCGACACCTATTCAAATTTATATTTTTTAAAATCAATAATTGCTTGTAAATTATACATTTCATCAATCGTAACATCAAAACAGACTTCTTGAATTCATCTTCAAAATATGCAGTGGTTAAAGGAGGCATATTATAAAAAAGGAAGCAATTTCCTAATTAGGATCCAACAAATATAAAACCAGGAAATATAGGAGGCAATTCAACAGATCCTTCATGAAGGAAATCAACAACTCAGAACCCAGATGGACGTTACAGATTTCTGACTCTGCAGCGATAGTGTATACAGACGTTCTCAATGTAATTTATCAATATTTCCTTTTCAGTTAGTAAGCTCATTTCTCTGTAAGTTAATTCATGCTAGTAACCATTTGTTTTATTATTGTCCCCTCTCACCATCAACTTCAACAAAAATTGAATACAGTCTTGTAGGATTTGACATCAATGGGATTCTATCTGGGGATCTCTGGATGATTTGTCATCTCTTTCTTTCCTTTAACATTTTTTTAAAACTTTTTTTTCCTTCCTTCCATCTTTTGCACCTCCAACTGGTTAGATAACTTAGTGCTATAGGTACCTGGGACACCAGATGACATTATATTATGTATGCCAATTTTCTTATCAAGAACTTCCGCATCTAATATCGTCTTATATCTAATAAAAGAAGACCATTAGTCATAATTCCAGCCATAATTACTTCTGTGGAAGTATTATCCAAAGCCGGAGCGTTGAGTTACAGTGTCGTTCAGATTAATTGAATATTGTCACCATGTAGCTTATCATCTCCATTTAGCACACAAAAGAAAATTGAAATTCACACATTCAGAGAAACTCGTAACTCATGATGAGCCATTTATTCAAAGAATAAATTTGTTTTCATTAAAAAATAATAATAATTTCGATGACTGATCTCAATCTCTAGAAAATATAATATGAACCCCTTCGTCTGTTCATATTATATTTTTAAAGGGAGGGGAAGGATTTGATCCTATCTGAAGCAAGGCTCAACTATAAAAATCTAAATATTGAACATGATGAGATTCAAGCTGTCCACGGATTTCACCATTGCTATACAACCAATAATTGATAATGAAGTATTTTCCATGCTTTCGGTTTTGGAATGGCGAGTTCTCAAATGATTATTCCTACGTAAGAGATGTCCTGATATATAAATAAGCCAGTCTAGAATTTCTTTAGACTTTACCTTTTACATAGCAGATAGTATCCTTTAGCAGAAATAAAAATAATTGGAAATTACAAAAAGAAATAATCTACCGATCAAAAGAAACAAATTGAACTTAAAAATGTTCTATAAGTGATATATATATATATATATATATATATATATATATATATATACAGGGCGTTTATTAATCATTAATGGGGTTTCCGTACCTCATAACTTTCGAATAAAAAATATTACGCAAAAACCGATTACGCATTCGTAAATTACAACTCAAAGAATTTTACGTGGCAACAATGCAATCTTAGCGCATTTGCAGTCTGGATAATTATGACGTCATAAATAAAAATGGCAACCGTGAAAGAAAAAAGCAATGTGTGTATTGTGGTTTGACAAAACTAAATCAGTCATAATAACTCAACGTCACTTCAGGACCACATGCAAGAAAGATCCTTCTTCGGATAATTCTATTAGACGCTGATCAACATAATTTCAGGAAACTGGTAGCATTGTACACCGAAAGGGAGCGGGAAGACTGAGCACTTCACAGGAAAATGTTGATCGCATCCGAGAAGCGTTTACTTGTAGTCTACGAAAATCAACGAGACAATCAACTGTGCAGTTGCATATGGAACAAATATGGAACTACAAACTTTGACAATATGGAACGTTCTCCATAACCGCCTTCAGCTAAATGCCTACAAAGTGCAAATTGTGAAAGCTTTACTATAAGCTTTTAAAAAGCTTTTTGCACACTTTAATATCATTAATAAAATTTCTTGAGTTGTAATTTACGAATACGTAATCGGTTTTTGGGAAATATTTTTTATTCGAAAGTTATGAGGTACGGAAACATCGATAATAATTAATGAACACCCTATATATAAACCCCTGTTTGTATATATGAACAAAATTTGATAACAAAAGGCATGAAGAGTTATATAAAGGGAATAAGCTTCAAAAGTGAATTTCGTTAATTTAAAATCAAACCAAATGTTCCAAAACTTTATAAAGCATATTGAGAAAATAACATAATTTCAAGAATTCCCTGTTCATCTTGGATATTTGCATGCATTAAACATTTATATCATATCCGACAATATTTCTCGAACATGAATGAAATATTTTTGTGAAATGAATGAATTTTTGGATTTTAAATTGCTTTAGGGATTTCAAATTCAGGGAAAGTATTCCATTATTGTGGAAATAATAGAGAAATGTATTCAAATATAAGAAGAATTTGGGCTTCTAACAATAAACATGGTTGCTTTTGTATTAAATAAGAATAATCTTGTCGAGAATGATTTTTTGTGTGCATAAAATAAAGCAATGCATTGAAGAGCTGGAGGAAAGTATTTTGCTCAAAAGCATTTGTGTGCATTGAAACATACTGGCTCAATTTATTCTATTTTCTTACAAACTAGGGGATGTATGAAGAATACATTAAATGACATACGACGACGCACAAAAGGCTTATATTTATTCTTTGGAAGTAGAAAACATGTTTATGTAACTGATGCAAATCGTAAAGCTAACTTCTTCTTTCGCATGTTTTTCTTCTTGTTCTACAAGCCAGTTCTAACTTGAGTGAATTCCTTATAATATGTATCCATAGCTGTTTGTGTATTATAATAATATTATTATAATTTTATACCACTAAATAGTACTTAAGTAACTGATTTAGTATTTCTAAATAAAATTTATGGTTTAGTTCACAACGAAAATAAGTGAATGAATATACTTTGTTCCTATATAAAAGATTTATTTCGCTATTTATTTTATATATTTATCTCTTTGATGCTGTTTAAAAATTTCATAAATGCATTGATCTTCACAAACGTAATCACAACTTTGTTTTAGATCTTGTAAAAGTTGTGTATAATAAAATATTACACCTCATTCATAGTCATAATTTACCTAAAAGCCGCTTTAGCAATCATCTTATTCACTGGTAATATTGTTTGTTTTAATTTATATTACGTCTGTAGTGTCTACATTTAATGTTCATGATTACATAAAAATTACCTTGAATTAATTATAGTCCTTAGAGACGTGTTATTGTATTAGATTTACATTTTTCTGCTTTTATTATGTTGATGAATCTTCTTAAGGGAATCAAATCCGAGGATATCTTCTTTAAGGAAACAAGCAAGAATAATTTTAATAAATGAAAGAGAATTATGAGATTGAATATTTGAGGAAACAATATAGACTATTTGACTTTTATTGAAAAAAATTGCCAAATAATTGTACAAAAAATTATTACAACTAATTCGTGATACAAGCAAAAAAAATGATAATAATAGTATAAATTTATAAAAAATACTTGAAAGGAAAACAGGATTTAAAAGCACACAATTATTAATGACATAAAAAGTAGAAATTTCTTTTTTATTTGAATACTACTCTTTCGTTTTTTAGTTAATAACTCTTTCTTATAAAAAAATAAAAATCTTGGAATAAATTATTTTTGATGAAATACAATGAGTTCACACTAATATGGAATAGAGCTTATATTAAAATTAATAATTATTCAACAATTAATTTTTGAAATTATCAGTATAATAAGTTGTCACGTTCTTAATGAGTAAACCAATTTTCAAAATTATTCCAGCACATAAAAAAATGAGTATAAAATCAATCACAAATTGTTATCTTCTAATTTTAATTATTTGAATTATCTTATTATTTGTTTATTTAATTTAATTATTTGAATTATTTTTGCTTTAATACTCTGGGCTCAACTAATAAGGAATAGAAATTAAATTATAATTAATGATTAATAGACAATTGATTTTTGAAATTATCAATATAATAAGTTGTTAGGTCTTTAATGAGTAAACAAATTTTCAAAATTATTCTAGCACATAAAAAATGAGTATAAAATCAATAACACAATTTTATCTTCTAATTTTATCCTCACAAACATAACACAGGGAGGTAATTAAAAATAAATAAAAACGGCTGAGTTAATTAGAATTTTAGGAATCGCCATTTTTACATAAAGAATTAATGAAGGATTTCATAAAAACATTATTTTATATGTTAAACGCTTATTGTTGAGCAAATAAGTTAACCAAAGAATTTTTGGAATTGCACGAAATTCGAATCCGTTTGAGAACAAGAAAAATGACTAAGCCTAACTATATTTCTCTCTTGCCGTTAAAAATTACTTTCTCGTAATAGTCAATTAAAATATTTTTAAACAAGAGCTTAAAACTAATTTTAAATAACATTGCTAATGTTTTTTTTTAAAAAATAATAGCTTCAGAAGAACAAAATACATGTCTCTCCACCAAAATGGATAAACGAAAGCTTCCGCAGAACCATTGTTCTTCCTATAATTGCTATCGGAATGGAAAAGAATTTCAATTTTTCTTCCTTCTTTGAAGTTTGAGAAAGGGTCTCGGCCATTGTGGTTAAAACACTGCAAAGGTCGATTTTTCTCTTCCGGAAAATAAAGAAGAAGTCCTTGTTTTTCTTTTCCGTTCTAATCTGAGCTTCTGAGTCATTAGCGGTGATCCAGAATCGACGGCGGAGAAACGATAAGGAAGTCTAGTTAGCTGTCCCCCACCCCTCTTGCGTTGATTGAGTTCCGGCAAAAACTGTGGTCTAGTCAGGCCTCCGATGGGGCGCGAAGGGGGAGATCTTGTGGTGGAGTTAAGTTCGATTTTCTACTCTTCTACTTGGAGTTGAATAGGAAGGAAAAGCATTAAATGGTCGAAGACATCGATTGGAACAAAGGAAGCAGTGGAACAAAATTTTTTAGGGGTTAAGCCAATGGTAAAGTTTTGGTGCTGGCTCGAAGAGAGTTGATGATATCAAAAAGCTTTGATGTTATGCCTCCTTTCGCTTAAATTCTACGAAGATAATCATTCTATAAAGATTATTTTTAAGGTACCAATTGTAAAAGAAAAAATGAAATAATTTTCTTGATGTTGAGTTCTCTAAAATGTTTATTGCCTAAAGAAAAATCTACTGATATTAAATTGTTTATTATATGCTTATTTTTCATAAGTAAGGATAATCAATTTAATAAAATTCTACGAAGTTGAGGATTCTATAAAGATTATTTTTAAGGCATCAATTGTAAAAGAAGAAATGAAATAAATTTCTTGATGTTGAGTTCTCTAAAATGTTTGTTGGCTAAAGAAAAACTACTGATATTAATTTGTTTATTATATGCCTATTTCTTATATTTAAAGATAATTAATTTAATAATAGTGTAAACTATTTTTAAGACATCTAAAATTGCAAAAATATTAATTAAATATAATTATTAAGTGTTTAAGCTAAAGGGAATAAATATATTATTGATCATATAAACAAACTGATAAAAAGTTTTGCAGTAGTGTATGCATTTGTTCATACATAATTAAGAAAATTATTCGCTAAATAAAATTATTTTTAAAGTATATTGAAAAAGAATTTTTTTTTGAATGCATAGTGATCAGAAATGTATGTTGCCCGATGAAACGTGATGTGATTAAAACGGTTTATTGTATTTATATTCATACTTAATGAATGAATCATTCTGTTTTAAACATTACTTTTAAGGAATTATTTTAATGATTAGTAAATATTCTATCATTTGTAGATATATTTGTTGATATTTAATAAAAACGGTCTTGTTCTAAATAAAATTACTTTTAAGGTAATGATTGTGGTTCGATAGGAAGTGTCACTTTTTCTATTTCAGGTCCAGCTAATGAGTCATTTCCATTTTTTGAGAATATCTGACATCAATAAAATCTGTAATATTAAATATCCTGTTCTTTATATTTAATAATTCGAATTATGTCCCAGTCAAGGTTTTTTAAGGCATCGATTTCCATGATGTAAGCCTTAAAATAAATATTTTAAGGATTAAGTTAACGCATAGAAATTTTTTTGTTCAAAGAAAAAATTATGCTTAGAATTGATGGAATTTTCCAAATCTTTGTTTTATTACATGTAATGCTGTCCAATACCTGGTCAATTGGTATAATGTGAGGGACAGTACTAGTGCAAGGATTCTGAAGAGCCTAAAACACCTTTCCCTTTCTCATTGGATCCACTTTCAGTAGATTCCGTCTCATGTCGACGTTGCTGGAAATGAAATCGCTGACAATTTGGCCATAGGTCGTACTGGCGAGACCACAAAGCCTGCCGCTTCTCTTTCTTACGTGGAGTTTTTTTCTAAACACAAGGCTACTTACTCTGATACCACGGGTGCACCGGTGAGACCATACATTTGGATGGTCTCACCGGTGCACCCGTGGTATCAGAGTAAGTGCCCTGGCCGCCCCTGGTTCGGACCAATAGTAGACGAGATCAAACTGCTCTTACCCGTTTCCTCAGTGGCCATCTATTATCAATGACTTTTATATGGGATGCTAAACAGTTCGAATCTACACTAAATGTTATTCTGAACAAGCCACTTCTGGCCCTAATTTATTTTGTCTGGGGCTTACCAGGCAGGACCTGATTCATGATCTCCTTTTGGTATTGGACTTGCTCAGGGTGAATGAGTTCATGGACTTGATCTAGCTCTGTTGGTCACGGGGATGAGATACGACGACAACAACAAAAAAAAACCCAACTATGCCTTTATTATAATTGTTTTCATGTCAATTCATATTCATACAATATTGTAAATAAACGATTAATTATTTAAAGAATTAAGCCAAATACACGTTTTTTTTTAAAAAAAAAAGATATCTGAAAACGAGAAATTCTGATTCATAGAAGTGTTTGTTTGCTTGTGTTAAATAAACGGTTTAATTCCATTAAATATTTATGTTTAATTCCATTAAAATATTAAAATATTTATAACAAATATATCTACATTTGCAATAAAGAAAGTAGGAAAAGACAGATTTTGAAAGTTAAGTAAACTGGATAATATCTTACTACTTAAAAAGGACTAATAACATAATATTCCTTGAAAGTATTTTATTTTTTATTTGCATTTATCATAGGAATCTAAACTGCGTACAAGAGTTTAAAAAAATAAGTTTCCATACATTATTGGTAAAACAAAGCTTAAAGGAGATTAAAACAATAAAAATATTTAAGTGACTTGAAAATAAGTCACAGCATTTGAAAGATTTTATGTATTTATATCTACTAATTTAATAAATTGAATATTTAATCCAAATATATCAGTAAATAAATACTAAACGAAAAGGCTGTGATAATAAATTTAATAGAATTTAAGAAAAATTTAAATAAAATTTGAAGAACAAAACAGATTTATTGAAATTTAATGAGCAATATCATTAGAAAACTATTTGTTTTGCTTTATTTTTACGAAAAAAATCGACTTTTTATAGTATTTTGAGAGAAACTCAAAGAGAAGGTGTTTGATAAGAAGCAAGGGAAACATAAAGAATTAATAATTGACAATCGTTATATTCTTACATGAACTCATTATCAAAATAGTTTTTAACAATAAGTTGGCAAATTAATGTTTTTAATCTTGCGATCAATACGAAAGGACGAAGATAAATAATATAACATTAAAATCGCATAAGCAAAAGTGAAGATTCTTCATGCTTCCTTTGCATTTAAAAAAAATATATGTACCATAATTTAAATGGAGTGATACTTGAATAAAATTAGTATGAAATTAATAACTTATTTAATATTATTTTTTGTTTATGAATGCAAAAACACACACATTTTGTTTAATTTTTTTCTCATGCTTACGTCATCTTGCAGCATGCATTTTTTGTATAAAATCTATATAATTATTTTTGATCTTGAGCAATGCATCTGATAGTGGCCCATGTGTGTAATTTAATTTCGAATTCATTATTAAAGACTTTATGGCTCTAAAATTTTCATGATGTTTATCATAATGAATAAAAAAACTAAAGTCTGCAATGCATAAAATAACTTATTATAGAAATTATTACTAAAATAATACTAAAGTGACTCATTCAATGAAACCATTAAAATGAATGAAAATAAAATTTAACTTGCACGAGCACGTGGTGCTTGGCCATTCAAGAAATTATGTTCTGACATGATATATTAAAATAAGCACAGCAGATTTCATTTAAATCTTTATTTGATATTATCTGCAACAGAATTAGTGTTCAAATTCAATCTTTTTAAACTATAAAAAAATAATTCTGATTGTCGGTAAAAAGTGTAAAGCAAAATTCTAGTTATATAAGATTTATAGGACCTTAAGGCAATTTTAGAAAAGAAAATGAACGATAGCGATTCTAATGTCTCTAGATAATGGCTTGCTAATGGAGTTCTTTGTATGATTATGTTTTTCTGTAGAAGCCAATGCATGAATAATATTTCTAAAGAATTTAACACTTCTTTCAATACATGGAAGTGGTGATTAGGGAAAAATAACATTAATTTCTGATCAAGAAAGACATACGAAAAAAAAAAAGATAACCGGAAAGGTATTTCTATTAAGGGAAGATGCTAATTAAATTTCAATCTATAGAAATAGAACACTTTAAAAATTCCACTTAAGTTAAAAAAATTTTAAAATGAAATCATTAAAAACAACTTGAAAATAGTATATTTTCCTGAAAAAAAAACTGTTTTAGAAACTTTAATTTAAACCTTCAAATAATAAACTTTAATTTAAACCTTAACCTAACAATATAAAACAAAAATTACAAATAATTTATTTCAAAGTTCTATATTCAATTCAAATCTTTTTAAAAAAGAAAGCGAGTTATCTAAATTGAACAGAGAATTTACTGAATTCTATACGAAAACTTAAAAAGAGCTTTATTTCGCATAAACTGATTAAATATTAAATTAGAAAATTGCGATGCGCTTATTCTAAATTAAGAAACTTTAATTCCATTTCCTAAACTCAAAATTTCTTTCACAAAAGAAATTAATTGAAATGCAAAGTTTTCAATGTAGGGAAAATTTGGTGGGAAAGAGGAAATTGCTTCAATTCATTTGATAAGTTATGAATTAAAAGATCGAAAGAGCTGAAAAGGCTTTTGTAAAGTCAATCCCCATCTTATATTTGTTGTCAAGAAGTTTTTAAAAAATTGTTAGAAGCAAATTTTAACTAAAACTTGAAATTATAAATACTGGAATGTATAAAATTTCATAATTTAAAGATGGCATCGAAGAATAATCGAAACAATCGAATGTAAAGTAAGACTCACCAGAATTCAGAAATAGGATTTTATTTGAAAGTTGAGAATAATATTTAGAATTTAAATTAAAAATTACCTAATGTCATCTCAAATTCCTTTAAAATGAAATGAATTATTTTCAAATAGAGCCTTATTTTCGAGATGTATTCCATTCAATAACCTTTTAGTTTAAAACTTCAAATAAAACTAAACTTATTTCTGTACATGCCTAATGAGATGAATTATCTTTAAATAGAATAAACTTAATAAATAATTTCAAATTCCTTTCATTAAGTTGAATGCTGGTCATATTAATTTTAAGAATCTTTTTAAAAAGGTATTTTGATTTCTCTTTGATTATATGTAATGCTTATAAATAATCACATTATTATATGTAGTGTTCATAAAATAATTATACTTAATGTATTGAAATTAACTTCGTCGAAACGCATTTTTAAGAATGTTTATTTAAAAGTTTTTTTTGTTTGTTTTCCAGTTCTGATTAATTCGTTAATTTTTACACCACATAGTAGGGCTGTTCATAGTTCATATGTGAGCATTAGATATTTCACATTAGATATTAGAAAACAGATTATTTCCGAATTCCCTAATGATAAATGATTAAGAATATATTTCAGATGATTTACTTCTTTCTCAATTTCTACTACAGGATAATTTTAATGCACAATGATTTAATAAAACAATGACTTCTTAATGAATTTATATCTGAGTTCGATTCTTCTGAATCTATATCTAATATCCTAATGCCAGATCATTGGTTTATTAGATTCTTGCTCTTTAAAAATATTAATATAATAATAATTTAAGATATATTTATCACAAAAAACAAATTAAAGAAATTCAAATAGTATGCCTAAGGATCCAAATAATTTGTCTATGCCAGAACATTTTTACTAATTTATAAACGAATATCGTTTCATATAATTTGTGTATTTTGGAGAAATTATTTTAGTTATTTATGTTATGGATAGTTATCTAGAAGATTGTTAATAAAGGTAATTAGATGCTCAATAATCTCGGTATTAATACAGTTATGATAAACATTTTTCAAAAAAAGTAGTTGAAAGTTAATTATTTTTTAATGGAAAGAAACAGTTTTACAATATCAAAAATTCAATTTTTAATCGACAATTTAAAATATTTAAGGCCTATTAAATTCAAAAGCTTCCAATAGTTCTAAAAACGTTTTCTAAATATAATACTACTATGAGACTATTATACTATTATGAGATATTATATTACTTTATTTCATAAATATTCTGTATTATAATGGAATTATATATTATAATGCTTAATACATTTTCAATATATAAATATTATTACAATGTTTCATAAATGTTTTCAATAGAAGTAATAAGATATTTGAATGTTAACTTAATTATTCTAAATATAAAAGTAGAACAGAAGAAAGTTTTCACTTTCTCAAAGATCTGATAAATAGTATTTTATTATTATTAAATTTTATCTAGCTACTTAGAACACTTAAAGTAACTTCACTTTGAAATACTCTTACTAATCATTTATTTTATATGTATATTGTTATAATACGATTTTCAAACATGTATTTCTCTAATGAATTTATTCAGGATTGTTTAAAAAAGGCTTAGTGAGATTAATGAATCGTTGCTTTATTTAAAAGTTTATGAAATTGTTAAATAATTCACATGATCAAACTTTATTGAAATAAACTATAATTTAAACACTACAGGAACATCTACAATCTATAATGACTTTATTACATTTACAAGCTATCTTCAAATATTCCTATTTAGAATGTGAACGTATACTAGCTTCACATGATAACAAATGTTTGGTTAAGTTTAAAATTGACAACCGCATGATTTACTTTTGACATGAATATTAACTCAAAATTATAAAGTTAAGTTTTATGAGCTTTAATTATAAAGATATATATAAGCCTATTTCTATAAAGTTAAATTTTATGAACTTTAATTAAAAAAAGGTTAATCAAGTTTAAATTGTTCTAGAGATGAATTTCTAACGATATTATACAGAATTGAAAAGACAAGAATAAGCATTATTAGCTTATTAGCCTACAGACAAAAATTAACTCACTAAAATACTACCAAATCATAGCATTTTATTAAGGTTAATACGATATTTTAAAATTTTTCCTTTTGCAAAGTCAGTATTGAAGAAGAGCATATTTGAAATTTCATTTATCAATATTAGTCAAAGAATTTTTTTTCTTCTGAAAAATTTATAAGTTTTGCTAAAATATTCCTTATTTTTTGTTTTTCAATTTTTTACACCTACATTTATTTAAAAAATATTGCATTTTTTCTGTAATAAGTTAATTTATGCGTTTAGTTCAAAACCTTAATTTATACCCAAGAATAGTTTTCTAAAACCATAATTTTGAAATTATACAAGTAAAATAATTGAAATAAATTTTACACCACCTCGTAGGGTTGTTAATAGTTCAGATGTAAACATTAGACATATCTTTTATTTTCGAATTCCCTAATGATCAATGATTAGGAAAATATTTCAGATAACTTGCTGTTTGCTCAATTTTTACTACAGGAAATTTTTAATGTACAATGATTTAATAAAACAACGATCTCTTAAAGAATTTATATCTGAATTCGATTCTTCTTAATCTGAATCTAGCATCCTAATGTTAGATCGTTGACTTATTAGATACTTGCCTTCTAACAACATTACTGTATTAATAATTTAAGATATATTTTATCACAAAACAAATTAAAGAAATTTAAATAGTACGTCTAAGAATTAGAATAATTTGTCTATACCAGAACATTTTTATGAAGTTACAAATGAACATCGTTTTATATAACTTGTGTGTTTTGGAGGAAACTAAATTCTAATCCACTAAACAATGGCTGAAATGGAAATCACCCTGGAGTTCACTCAGGCGCATTTTTCCTGTTTAGGCAAACATATATATGGTTCTAAGTTCACAATTAAAAGTAAATAAGATTCACATAAAATATTACCAACCATTTTTCTCATTTCTATTACCAATATATTTGAATAAAAGTTCCCCCAGTGATTCTTAGAAAATAACTTGGAGTTTGGAATGGAAATCTAATTAACTTCTCCGTTCTTTTCGCTTTGATGCATTTTGTCATTGGCAAAACTTTTCCCTAACCGTCTGTTTGCCAGCGGTTTCTCTCTCAAATCGCAAGGGGGCTATTTGCCATTTTAAGAAAACATTACCACTGTCTTACGAGTCGGAAAAGGTAGCCACAAGGGAATTGTGTGGTGTGAACTCTTGAAATAGTGAGAATAACCCTTGTCCCAACGGGATCTTTAGAAGGAAGACAAAAAAATTTCATTGGAGCATTAGAAAAAGAAAGAATTACTTTTTTTGTCACAAAACTGATTGAATGGAAGTCAAGGGAAAGGATTAGTAAACAGGAGTAATTATTTAGAAAGGATTTTATGGGGATATGTTTATTTTGGCTTTCATGCTTCTTTGCTCATGTATAACTGGTAAGTGGTATAGGGCAATATAAATAATGAATGTTTATATCTTTTGAAAAAAAAAGTTATTTATTCACATTACCAAGATTAGATTTTGAATACCAGCATTAACGTAATGTTTCTGAATGGGATTATGATGATTCAATGCATTAAGAATGAATTTTCTTCCCCACCATTAGTTTAAGATTCATTATATTTTTCCAAAACTATTTTTTTTTTCAATTTAGTTCACAGAAGTGGTTTTGTTCCTTTTACTAAGTGTCGCGAATCTCTATTTCTCTTTCATTAAGAATTTATATGCATAAGATTCAGATTGATAAACTATTAATGATTCTTTTAATAAGTGACTAGATTTGAAGATAGGTCAAGTCTATTCTCTCTTGGCCATGAAGTTTTCATCAGTATGTCATATAGCGATAAAAATACACAAGTTGAGATCAAAGTGATTGCCATATCGTTTTAATATTGTAATGACTTGATGCTGTCAGATCAAATAAGAGGGGAGCGTTTAAAAACAAATTCTTAATTTATAGCACATTGTTATCGTTACTTATAGCTCTTGCCAAGGGCAAGACCCACTGATACATCAGAAGATTTTAAATCGAAGGTATGCGTATCTTGTTTTTGAAAAGTAGCGCCATCTATGGCGAAGAGTACGAGACTTTTTAGGGGGCGGACTTCATTCATGCATTTTCATTCATTCATCTCAAATCGTCATTTAGATCTGGAACAGAGAACGATCACCTCTGACCCAGTACCCTGAGTGGTAGTACTCTCGATGTGGAAGACTTTGCGACCACGAAAGATTTAACTAGCTCCAACCGCCCAAAATTCGGGGAATCTTTGACCGTTGAGTTTCGAACTTGTAACCTAAGGAATACGTTCTACTAACCAGGTTAACCCGTCCCTATATTTATAACCTTATATACATAAACACAGCTCGTTTATATCTTGGTTGATATGATTAATAATAGTTGTTGTTATAGATGACTAGTTCCTCTATTAATTTCGTAGAGACAACATCACAAGAAAGGCTAACAGACTGTTAGTGCACCCGGATACAGTAGGGGCATTTCAAGGGATCCACCGATAATCTTAGGCTCGGTTCTCACAAAGCTTCTCTCACTTATTTCAAACGATGATTCTCCGAAGACCTCGAAATCAAGAGGTATCTCTTGAACTCCCCAGCTAATTTTCTCATCAAAATCGTGCATTTTATCTTCTGTCGAAACTCCGCCTCTCATTTTCGCATTGGTGCACTTGAGATGCTGGTCAGCCAATAATTATTCAGAAATACCCCCAGTGGTCTTCAATTGATCATGGGAATGTTCGTTAATAATCCACCCTCGTAGCTGACCCTCCACAATAAAGATTTACATTTGAATATTTTGACACTCCTCTTTTAAGATAAGATTTATTTCTTTGGAAGGACGGAACACGCCCGCTTGGCTCATTATCTGGACTCGACCAACTCGACCAAGTCCAAACGACCCCATTAAGAGGAAGAATTCCTCGTCTGGAGCAATTACAAAGAAAGAGTGCATAAATTTTCCCCCACAGCTAACCGGATGTCGTAACGGTCAAATAGGTGTCTCTTAATGAGGGAAAGAATATTTTCGGTGCGTATTTAGCTTTGAGGAGTGAAGAATTTTTGCAAAGACGCGGATTTATGCCGGAGATTTCTACAGATATGGGTCTCGACAATAAAATTTACTTCAAATATTAAAATCTTCTCGTTAACATAGCTTGATAGTTTGGAGGAATATCTATTCAGTTGTAAGAGCTGCTGTTTGAAGATGGTTCAAAGTCACGAAATTAATCTAAATAGCTCTGTATACTCCTTTCGGAATCTGAAATTAATATGCTTAAACAACGCATATTTACAGTAACTCATAAATAAAATCAGTCATCAAAGATTGGCTTGGTCGTATAAGGAGAATGTTTCTTAAAAGAGCTTTTATCTAAAAAAAAAAGCGCAATGTTTATCTATACAATGCATAATAGATCTTCAGTAAGGTGAGAAGGACCCAAAAATATAAGATAAATGGCAAACGTCTGTATCTTACCTAAATATGACCTTTATTCATGAATTACTGTGAAAATTATGTTAAAGTTATATGATTTCTTGTACTTCATAGAGTTTTTTTTGTATCTTTTCAGGCTATTCTTTTGCCCCAAAATATATCTAATCTCCATTAATAATACCAATGAATGTGTATTCGTGTTGGTTCTCTACAAGCCACACCGTTTGCCCTTTACATGCCAAATTTAGCACATATATAGCTTGGGAATGAAGAAAAATCAATAAAAATTACGCTGGAATTATATACGCTTGAATACGCTGGAATATATATATATATATATATATATATCCCACAGAACTATTTTAATTTACCAACATCTGCCTTCATTTTGTTTTGTCAACACCCGATGATATATGAAATCCGAAGCAAGAGTTGTAATGGTTAGATCATTTCCCAGAGGATGATAAATTTTAATTAGTTTAGCATTCCAGAACAACGCCATCTATCGGTCTTTTGAAAGATTGTCCCAATTAATTTTGATACAGAGGCCCCACTAACTTTCGTCAAGAGAAGACGTCTGTCTTCACGTCCCGCAAAGCTCAGCGGCTACACGGTAATATATATTTTCAGTCATAATGTTTCCCTATCTCTAACGTCCTCCTAGAGGAAATAATCTAACTTTCTGATTATCAAATGTCTCCATGTTTTAATTCTTTTAATATTTCCCTCTAAATACTCCCTCTGTAAATATTCCCCTTTAACTCTAAATAAATTCTTTTATTTTTTCTAAAGAAGTCTCTTTGTCCTTCGTTTGTATTATTTTAATTTTGGTTTAGAAACTAACCCGTAAATATTAAAAAACCCCTAGACATCACGCCACTAAAACCCTGCAATCTGAAGAGTTTAATTTTTTTCGAAGATTTATTTAGACTCCCCCCATATATATATATA
>JAOUZG010046766.1:54866-77382 GCA_026289955.1 Argiope argentata | reverse complement strand
ATGGTCATCTGTAAACAAGGAAGCAATAATTTGGATGAGGAATTGTATACAGTATCAAAAGTCTAAAGTTACATGCCATGTGCAGAGTTATTCTCAACAATATCACTAAGTCAGTTAACGTTTTACAGAAATCACTTTAGATATCATTGACCCCATGCCATCTTCTGAAGGATTTCGATATTGTTTAATTGTTGTAGACCGATAAAGTCTTTAGCCATAAGATATTCTAATATAGGACAATCGAGTTGAAACAATGGCAGGCAACTTATTAAGTAGCTAGATTTCACGTTTTGAAATTCCATTAATCATCACCCCTGATCAGAAGCAGGCAGTTTTTAGCACAGTTGTTTCAAGAACTGTCAAAATTAATATGATTTAAACAAAGTAGAGATACATCACACTATTAACAAGTAAATGGACGTGTAGAACGCTGGAATTTTCCACTTAAAACGAGAATAATGCGTCACGCAAACGTAAATTGAACAAAAACACTTCACCTAATATTGCTCGGATTACGAACAATTCGAGGAATTGACTTTCAATATACTCTAGCAGAGTTTCCTTTTGGTGAAGGTATTACTTTACTATACGATTTCTTTGAGAATACCAAGTTTTAGCCCAATCAGAATTTGTGAAAATACATAAGGTTACCACTAAAGATGTTAAACCTATTCCATTTTCATACTACTCCAAACATAAACCTTTCATCTTCAAACTGTCTCTCATGTTTTTGACCGCACTCACAGAGTTCATAAGAGCCATGAACTACAACAAAATAGACCATATCAGATTATGAAACGAATTGATAAAGTTTTAACACTTTTTTTGAAGGATAAAATCGTAAATATTCCGTAAATATTTCCTCTCCTCAAACAATGTATGTGAAACTTACATCGCACCCATAAGTTTTAAATGTCAAACTGTTAAATGTCCAAAAATGGTAAAAAAGAAGATCAGGTTTGCACCATTATCCCCTGCTGCCACAACCAACCTGATAAAACGAGGACATGAAACTTTTTTTTTGCCAGAACGTTATCAATAAGATGCATTTTTGTCACTTAAAGGAGGGGAAGGCGAGCAGTTGTGGTGGCAACTCATCCATCGTTCGGAACCAAATCAGATTTGAATGTCCGAGACAACTCAACTCTTTATTTGAATCTTGAGTAATTAGTTTAATTTCTCAATGCATAGTTTCGTCTATGAAGCGCAATGACTGAGAATCAGATTCTATCTTAATTTAATAGTTATATATATGTAGGAGTCTAACCAAATCTTCAAAAAATGTTAGATTCTTCAGATAGCATGGTTTTAGTGCCGTGATGTCTAGGGATTTTTTCATATTAACGAGTTAGTTTCAAAACCAAGATTAAAATAATGCGAACGAAGGATGAAGAGACTTCTTTAAAACAATAAAAGAATTTATTTAGAGTTAAGGGGGAATATTTACACGTAAATATCAAAAAGAATTAAAACATGGAGACATTAAATAAACAGAAAGTTAGATTATTTCCTCTAGGAGAACGTTAGAAGTAGCAAAACAGTATGACTGAAAACATATTACCGCGTAGCTTTGCGAGCGGGAGCCGCTGAGGTGTGTAGACGTCTTTTCTTTACGGTTGTTAGCGGGGCAGTTTTCAAAAGTTCGATAGATAGCAGTTGTTCTGGAATATTATATTAATTAAAAGTATCGTCATCTGGAATATTATCTAACCTTTTACAATTCTCTCCTTGAGTTATGGCTATCATCGGATGTTGGTAAAACAAAAATGAAGACAGATGATGGTTAAATAAAATAGCTCTGTGAGATATCTTACATATATGCGTGATTGTGTTGTGGATAAAGTTAGTATTTTTCGAAATCGTTTCATAAAGATGGATATGTATATCAGACACCACACATGACCTTCCATACATTCAACCAAAGTTGAAGCAACTCCAAAAAAAAGGCCAAAATCCTTTCTCAGTAATTCAGAACTTTTTGAAAGTTAGTGTTCCTAATAAAATAAATAAACGATTGAAAAGAATGACGGAAGTAACACTCTCGAACAAATAAAATAAAAATGGAAGGCACCAGAAGATAAAAAGTTCAATTGAATTCGAACTCGTGGAATGAATAGTGAAACATGATTCAACTTCAGTACAAATAGTGTTACGAGATAATAAAATTTAGGCTCAAGAATCACACATACAAACATAGAAACTAAATCTTTTTCAGTTATAAAACACTCCAGAACTAAGCAGCTGTTTTTATTGATGAATTTTATTTATAACCATCTGACAATTTCTCAAAATATTGTGAAATTACCAGTATTTTGTCAAACTAGTAAGAAAATTGGTATATATTTTCTATTTGGTTAGTTGCATTTGTTAAGGGGAATTTAAAATATCCATTTATTATTTTTCTACTAAAAATAGATAATATTTTAGAAGCAACACACTTAAACATTGTCTCAAGATCTTGATTGGGAAAATCACTTTCAATCATATTTCATACAAATCATTGCTTCTTTATATTCCGTTAAGACGTTAGTTTTCAGGATATAGAATATTATGAAATATTTGGATTAGCCTCTGAACTCTGATTTACATTTTATGGAAGATGGCAATAAAAGAATTAAATATTTTGTGAAAGCGTGCAATTTCAGAGCAACTGAAAAACATGGAAAATATCAATACGTTTATTAATAATCAGGCTCTTTTTAATTTGGAAAATCAATAAGTCCTATTAACAAAGGCGTAGCAAAGCAGTGCACAGTATAATTTTTTTGGCGACCAGTGGCACAATAAAAATAGAAGATATTCAACTAATGAAATTAATTTTATGCTTCTTCACGTTATTTTTTGTCCAAAAAAATAATGTGAATACTCGAATAGTTTATGGCAATGACTCATAAACAAATGCGACGTCTATACCACTGGCCTTTAAGTAAAGGCTTTGCACGTTATGCTGGTCAAATTTGAATGGATTGTGTATCAAAACATTTTAGGTAAAAATGTTATAATAAAGATTTTGTTTCCTGTGAAATAAAAATCAACAGAACCTTCATTGTTCAAAGAAATTGTCAAACTATTTTAATGCTAAAATTTGAAATGACATAAAACGTAGAATAAAATACTGATTTTGATGGGGTTGGCATATAAAATCGGAATTTAGAAACTTTTTTTTATTTCGTAATATTTATTCAAAACATCTTTTTTAGAAAGTACTTGAAATTGAAATTGAAACAACTGGTTCTCTGTTTATGAATAAAAAATAAGAATGCATTATTTCGTTTAATTCACTGAACATATTTTTTTATATTGGAAATATTTTTCAAAATAAAACATATCCTTCAACAAATGGGGACAAATCAAATTAAAACTTTTCTCAAAAACTTAAATTTATTATTGTACTGCATAAAATGATTTTTATGCATTCTTTACATTTTCCTATTTGAATTATGATTTAAATTAAATATTGTATAAAATCCTTTTTTTAATTCCTCGCTACCTGTAGGCTTTTGCCAGAAATCAGAACTAAATCAAATTAATTAATGAGATGACAATTAAATTTAGAAACTATTTATTTGATCACAAAGTAAAAATAAATAAATAAAATAAATTGTTGTAACTCTATCATATTTAGAAATAGTTGATACTGTTTCTTGTCCCTTTATTGTCTATAATATATAAATAATTTTTTCACTAAAATAGTAAATTTCATAATTTTTTGCATTAGCGTATACCGAATGTTTTTATGGTTATAAACCATTAAAAATCACTCTGAAAATATAGAATGTAATTGTCATGTAATAAAATCTCATGACGAATTTTATATAGAAATGGAATATCTTTTAATTTTTTTCATATAGATGTATTAAGCATGTTTCCTTCAAGAGATAGTTGATTATAGATAAAAAAGTTTTTCCTTGTGCTCACTTTAATTTCAGTTGATTAGATAGAGGTAAACCGATTTCTGTACAAATTACCATAATTATTGCACTTAATTTCCTGAACATATATACCTGTGTGAAAAAAAATGTTAAGAAATTGTTTTTAAAGTTAGTTTTTCTCAGGCGAAAATTCAGGTAAGACTTGAAGACTAAACAAAGTTGAATCAAAGTTGCTACCAAATAAAAAGAATTGCCTTATCACACCATTCTGAAACCTTTCTACGAGCATAAGACCTGAAATTGAATCCAAGAAAAAAATATCTCGAAGTTGATTCAATATGAGAAAAAAGTATTACTTTATCTCTCTGCTGAAGTTTCAGAAATAAGTTGTCCTCAAGAAATTCGCGACGTTTTTTAGATTCATGAAAGGACTTTTTAACAACCTATTCCATTTTAAACTTAGGCTTATCTTAGTCTTTTAAAAGGGCCTGAGTTGAATTTCGATTCCTGAGGATTTTGGACTAGCCTATATAAAAAAAGACTAGGCTCTCTAATAGTACAAATATATTTTTAAAAAAAAGATTTGATTTCAAAATTGAAGTAACGATACTATTTATACAATATTTTTCAGAAGATCATAAAAAAGGGATTCTCTTTAATCAGAAATAAAAGTTTCTTTTCTGAAATGCTTCTTAATGATTTACTTACGTTCACTTTTTAAAAATCGTTTTTTAAATGATTAGTCTAAAGCTAATAATTCAAAACTCAATATATGTTTAAATTTAATACTACAAGAATGAAAAAATATATAATTAATTATTTTTTTGTTTTAACTAAACTTTAAAGTAATTTTATCAGAAAACAGGGAATTTTTTTAATGTGTATGTATGCTTTAATATAGGTAGAAACAAATAGAATAGTTTTTATATATATATTGTATCAAATTTTGATTACTAATAAGTTTACTAAAAATCTGCCCATGGTTTTTTTTTCTATCTCTGAATAAAAACTTTATTTGTGTAAAAAAAATCACTCATTGATTAAAAATAAAGCAATATTTTTCCCATTATGACATGTAAAGTGAAAATGCTTTTCAAGAAATAAATAACATTTCCAATTAATGCCTTAGAATTTTTTTAAAGCCATCCTATTTGACATAGATGGATCTGAATTCTGGTGGTATGTTAACCTGGGAAGTATGGTGTTTTATCACAATTTATTCCTTATGCATAGAGATATTTAATTTCATCATTATTATGTTAGCTACCCAAATTTTTTACTATTTCTGTTCTTCTTATTAGATATTCTCCTTCTTAAATTTTCCTTCTTATTAGATATTCTTCTTAAAATTTTCTTTTTATTAAATATTTTCCTTCTTAAATTTTCCTTCTTATTAGATATTCTCCTTCTTAAATTTTCCTTCTTATTAGATATTCTTCTTCTTAAATTTTCCTTCTTATTAGATAATCCCCTCCTTAAATTTTCCTTCATATTAGATATTCCCTTTCTTAAATTTTCCTTCTTATTAAATATTCTCCTTCGTAAATTTTCCTTCTTATTAGATATTCGCCTTCTTAAATTTTCCTTCTTATTAGATATTCTTCTTCTTAAATTTTCCTTCTTATTAGATATTCGCCTTCTTAAATTTTCCTTCTTATTAGATATTCCCCTTCTTAAATTTCCCTTCTTATTAAATATTCTCCTTCGCAAATTTTCCTTCTAATTAGATATTCTCCTTCTAAAATTTTCCTTCTTATTAGATATTTTCCTTCCTAAATTTTCCTCCTTATTAGACATATCAAATAAATATTTTTACATTACTTCAGTATATAATTTTATATTCAATGAATGTTCACGCTGTATTATTAAAGATAGTGGACAAAATTGAGAAAAGGAACATTGAAATTTCATATAGTATTATGAAATTCTTTTTGTTACAGAGAATGTTCTATTCAGAAATATGTTCATACTCATATTGATTACTTGTCACATGCAGTCTTTATCCAATATTTTAGGAATATCGAAAGATACAGCATGATGTCTTCATTCTATTAGTTACTTTCTACATGTTCATTCTATATGATGTTAAAAAATAACAAGTGGTGCAACCATAAGATAAAATTCTTCCGTCGAAGCTAATTCTATCATGTTCTGATTAAAGCTGGACTAATTTAAAAAAACTCATATCATAATCAGTTGTCAAGATTTCTATTATATAAAATTAATTAATATGTTTTGTACCCCTATTAGTTCTCATTAACTCTTAAAGCTCAGTTTATACATTTATTAAAAATTCAGCAAATTCTATCTTAAGCTTGTATGGATTTTGGTATTATTCCATCTTAGTAAAAAAAAGATTCATTCATATATCGAATTTTCATCTGATCTTGGTTTTATTTACGTTACGATAACAATAAGAAATAATAAAATTAAACAACCTTTATTCCTTATCGAAACATATATGGGAGTCAAGTGGCATTTACGAATTAGCTAGTTATCTTCATAAACAAATGACATTAATCAATGTATGAATGAAAAGAAAGTATCGTTTTTGTATTAAAAAATACGTTCAAATTACAATGAAATATTTTTATTATAGCACAACACTATGTGCAATTAATCGCTTTTCTACATCATTCTTTTAATATCTAAGAATTAGCTCTTAATTTTTATTATGATCCATCATATGTTTAATTCAGTAGAACCAAACATGGTTGTTGCTCTAAATCATCAAACCAACATCATTTTTGAGCCGTCTGCAAAACCATTATCAGTTTCATGGGATATTCGGAAATGATGACATAAATTATTATTGGTTGGTATAAAAAATATTATTTTCAATATTTCCTTTTAATATTTAAGAGTTAGTTCTTAATTTTTATAATAATTCATCATATTTTTAATGCAGTAGAACCAAACGTGATCGTTACTCTAAATCATCAAACCAACATCGTTTTTGCGCCGTCTGCAAAACCATTAGCAGTTTCAGCGGATATTCGGAAATGATGACATAAATTATTAGTGGATGGTATAAAAAATATTATTTTCAATATTTTCTTTTAATATCTAAGAATTAGCTCTTAATTTTTATAATAATTCATCACATTTTTAACGCAGTAGAACCAAACATGGTTGTTGCTCTAAATCATCAAACCAACATCATTTTTGCGCCGTCTGCAAAACCATTAGCAGTTTCATAAGATATTCGGAAATGATGACATAAATTATTATTAGTTGGCATAAAAAATATTATTTTCAATATTTTTCTAATATATAAGTATTAGTTCTTAATTTTTATAATAATCCATCTTATTTTTAATGCAGTAGAACCAAACATGATTGTTGTTCAAATTCAACAAACCAACATCGTTTTTGCGCCGTCTGCAAAACAATTAGCAGTTTTATAAGATATTGGGAAATGATGACATAAATTATTATTGGTTGGATTAAACAAGACTTCTATTTATATTTCTCTAGCGCTTTGATTCCTGTGTTGGTCAAATTAGAACTTTGATATGTGTAATTTGTGAGACACGCTTTGCACTTCCAAAATAAGTCAATTAAAGAAACTTCACTTCTTATTTATTATGAGTGTTTTAACTTTCTTTGCCTAGAGTTTCTCTCAGTGTCATTAGCGTGAACTAAGTGATTGAATATTTTGGATTTTAATGGTACAAGAGCCATGGTGTTGACTATGCTGCGCCAAATGTGAACTAAGTGAATCGAATCTCACTGCTTCCAGCCTTATTTCACATGTTTTTTTAAACTAGAATATAACGATTGTGTAGATTTCTAATATAAAATAATCTGATTTTATCGACAAAAATGAATTATTTTGAACAACTAAGAAATATTTTTTTTACCTTATTTATCCAAGATCAGAGACCAGAGTCATATAGGTATCCCAAGACCAGAATTCTACAGGTGAGATGTGACAACGAAGATTCAACAACCAATCGGTAAAACACTCGTCCAAAAAAATGAGGTCTTTTAAAAATCCTGAATTTAAAGGGAGATAAGTTACATAAATAAATAAATAAATAAAAGAATATTCAATAATAATAATGTGTATAACCATAATTTATCTGTTTTTATTAGAATTATACGAAGGATATAAAAAACCTAATATCAGATATCTTACATTTATACAACAAAATTTTTGTTCTTAGAACCACGGACTGTATGGAAAAAAAAGTGAAACACCCAAACTGCATAAACACAATTGAATTTTTCAAATTCTATTTTCTCAAAAGTATTTGCATATTCTTTCAGAAATGACACTTGTCCAAATCCTTGTCATAGCCTATATAAGCAAAGAAAATAAATCGAATTTTTGAAGAAATGTAAATAGTTCCCTCTTTTGCAAGTGAAAAAAAATGAAATGGTGTGAGATTTAACTGTACCAATACAAAAATTCTAGGCCTTATATGTCACCACCACATTTGTCTAAAAATATCTTGCAGCAACAAAATCTCAAGACTGAGCATCTATGTCTTTCTAGTTCGTTAGAGCAGCCCGATTCAATTTTCTAGGAGTAAGCCTTTTCTTTCCTTCTGTAATAGCAACATTCTGTTAGAACATGGCAAAGAAACTTTTTTTTTGCCTTTAATCCCTGAAGAGAATTTTTTAGTTTGGGATAATAATCCTGCTTTTTCAGAGGCTTTGTTTGCCTTACCACAGAAACTCTTGCTGGGATTTTGCTCTGATGTACTGAATTTAATATATTTCATAATCATCCTCTATTTTGCTGACTAATATCACTTGGCATCTGCATAAAAGCAATTATTTTGATTGATGCCACTCTTTTTTTGTAAAGAATAAAAAATAAATATAATTTGTCGAACGTGTTTTAATAATGTTGTGCAAAATATAGAAATAATCAGATATATCTATCCATGAAATTAAATTCTTCCTTTCAAAGCCATACATTTATTTTAAAGTCTTAAAAATATTTATTTTTGACAGGCAAATTTTGTATTTTAATTCTTATTCTACAAAATAGACATAATAAAATATCATATCAATAATCTTTTATATTATTTGTTTGTTAAATGCAAAGCGCTGATATAATATTTTATACACAACTAAAAATAAACTTCCTCATTAGTATTAAGCAATAAATCATGATAAAGAATAAAGAGAACAAAATATAAAGTAATCATCAAACTTTATTATAATATAAAACGAAACTAACATTTTACTATCACAATTTTCAAGACTGCGTGGATAACACTAACTATTTTTAATTTAATACAGTTAAATTAGAAGTAACACTAAAAATATTACAAAAGTTTAACTAATTTCAATGTTTAACAGTTCTGTTGTAAGATTTTACTTTTTATCATCATTTTACTTAATAATCCCAAATAAATTATAAAGAAAATGAAATCAATACATTTTCAGTAGATACTTATTTTTATTTTACAACTTTCAATCCTCCAGAAAAAATTATTTGAATTTTCATTGAAACGATGAGTAAGATAAAAGAAAAATTTCAGGACACTAATAACTAATAGCTTATCTGTAATATAAATTCCAAAAGAGAAATTTGTTTTCATTTTGCTGCGTCAACAAAAACTTTTTATATATTCAGGAGTGTAATTTATTTGTTTACAGTGAGCTGTTGAGCAATTTAATAAATATTTAATAATATATTATTTTAATATTAATTTCTTAATTGATAATCACAGGATTGTTTATTTGAATAAACTTCTATCTTTAGCTACAAAATCAAAATAGTTTAATCCTTGTAATAAAATAAAAATACATTAAATATTTTTATTTTTCTTAATGAATTCCTCGATTTTACAACTCAAGCTCAAATAAATTTATTTATTAAAAATTCAAATGATCTAAGTTGTCTTTAGCTTACGTTTGGTGTTAAAATGCAGAAAATTATGATGCTCTTTTTGAACAAATGTATACAGCAATTTAATTAACATTTACTAATTTATTATTTTAATATTAATTGCTTAATTAATAATCGTAGGATCATTTATTTAAACAAATTTCTATCTTCAGCTACAAAATGAAAATAGTTTAATCCTTGTAATGAAATAAAATCTGTTAAATATTTTAATTTTTTCTAATAAATTCACAGATTTGAAATCTCTTGTTCAAAGAAATTTTTTTATTGAAAATTCAAATTATCTAAATTGTCTTTGGCCCACATTTGCTGTTAAAGTTCAGAATATTCTGGAATTCGTTTTGAACAAATATATACATTTGACAGTTGAAAAAAATATATCATTTTCAAAATACTTTCATTGTTAGAACCACCCCTATTAAATTGGCTCTACTAAATAATAATTTTTCCATAGTTAAGTATACTAATTTTCGGATTAAATTTTTAAAACATAATTGTCACTAAAAAAGAAGATGGAAATCAGTACAATAAATCGGTTATTTAGTTCGAAAAGTTTTATTTTTTGTTTAGTAATAATAGAAACGATTTTTTAGTAGTAATTAGGATATCTATAGAGCAATTGTTGATGTTTTGGAAGGCCCTTAACAGATTCTATGCTTCTAACTATTTCATCAAATATTTTTTAAGGATTGGACAACACGCCACAACCCACAGACAAGAGATGCTCATTCGGCTTAAAATCACTAGTGCATCAGCGGACTTGTCCATGGTGTCCTTAGAAACAAATAAACATAATTTAGACTTTCTTACTAAAAAAAAACATCTTATGTAAAGAAATAAACTTGCAGAGAGAATTTCTGGTCTTATGAGAGACACATTGATAAATTTATTCATAGATTATGGCAAGAATCTTGGGATTTGCAGGTCTCTACGATTTATTCAACCTTCTATTGCTCTGTGGCTTACTCTTCCGGTGAGAGAGCATAATGTTAAAATAACTAGATTACGTGTGGGTCACACCTGTTTCGCACACAAACACCTACTTTTTGGTGAAGGGTGTTCCAAATGTACAATGTGCAATGCTGAATTCACTGTAATTCATATATTATCAGATTGTCCTTCTTTTAATGAACTCCGAATACGCCTTTTTAATACACCATCTCCGAGTATCGGTGATTTATTGGGGCAAAATCCCCATCGTAACATTTTTGCGTTTCTTAAAAACATTGGATTTTATCATCTTATTTAAATATTAAGGTTTTCATTTTTAAAAGTATTTTGTATAATGAATTTTACATAATTTAAAATTTGCATCCTTTTATTGCTCATAAATAGTTTATCGTACCATTTGATTAATCGTTACCACCATAATATTGGCGCAACCTAGCCAAATCTGGCTCCTGCTCCAAAACCCCCTAACTAACTAACTAACTTCTGGTCTTATGACAAGACACTTTACTTCAAATATAATAATGAACATATTAGAACCTATCTGAAGTAAAAAAAATCCTAATTATTTAAGAAAATGAATACGTTTAATATGTATGAAGTTTAAATGAATATTATTTTGCAGACTGCGGTTGATCTTTCTGAGCTACTAATAAAACAGTATGAGATATTCCAAATATGTTTCACCGAAACTATAAATGCTATGAATACATTCTCGATATTGTTAAGAATTTGACCTGGTAGGGGTCTGAACAGCCGATAGATGTCAGCACAGTATTTACATTAATTATATGGTTGAAGTTCCGGTAACGAAAGAAACTGAGCTTTGCCGGCGAGAAAGAATGTGAATGTGGTGTATTGGGTTGTTTTTAGGCGTGTTAAGAATAAAAGACGTGGAATGTGGAGTACAAATGTTTATTATTATATTTAGAATTATTCTTTTAATTTAATGCATAATTTTGAATGCACTGTGTGTTTTAAGTTCTTAATCATTCCTTTCAGAAAGAGAGGCGAAAAATTTATCGTGACTGAATTACGGAAAAGGAAAGATAAATATCGAACATGTTCAACATTCACCATTAGTGCATGGTGCATGTCGACATTTACCGGTATAAGTCAGAAATAAGGGTATTTAGCATATATTTCGGACATGCACCAAGCGACTATGTGCTTGTTGACATTCTCCAGACTTCGGTCTTTATCGGTAACATATACATTTTCTCGTTGTTTTCATGTTTTGTGAATGTTTTACGATGCATATTTGTCAGACTGTGATTGTTATAAATAATCAAATATAAAAAGACAACTGGGGGGCAATCACTTTCTTAAATTTTGGTGATATCACAATACGTATGAATATTCTTTAAATATATCTCCAAGGATGGATACATAATAAATTATTTCTCTGAATATTTTCGAAAAAAAAATGAAATGAAAATTACTAAATCGGCTTGAATAATAAATCGTTACACTAATTCTTTGTTTACATTATTAGGAAGGTTGAAATAATGAAAGCCTTAAATAGTACAGACCAGCATTATTAATTGAGTCAGTAAAAAAGAATCTTTAAATAAAACAATTAAAAATAAAATAACAATAAATATTTTAAATCGGAAAAAAATGAAAAACTTAAATGATACTTATCAAGGAAATAAATAATTTATTTTATTTTAAATATTTACTATAAATCATATAATTTCTTTTATTCTAAAGATCTTCGGGCAAAGTTGTTATTTTGAATTTTTTTTCTTCTGAAAATAGTAGAAGTAATAAGAGAAAAAAAAGAAGAAAAATTAAGGATATGATTATTTTTACCGATTTTTCGTTTCCCAAATGAGCTCTCCAAAGTTTTAACGACTCTTTTTCAGAATCGATAAAATAAAGCAAAGAATCATAAGAAGAAGTCAAAACTTTGTTAAATGAAAAGCATCTTATTACTGAAAAGTACTTGTTCTTCGCAAAGATTTTTTTTGATATGTGTTTGAACAGAGTAAAAAAAATGAAGTTTGACAAATACTTTGCTTCTTTTCGTGCATTAAAATTAAAATTCTGTATTTTTATGATATTATTCAATAGTATTTGAAGACGATTGTCGAAAAAATTATTCTGAAGAGGATAAAAAGGAAGAAAAATTCACTATGATGTTTGACTTTTCTTTATGATACTTGTAAATCTAGATAAATGGGTTTTGACAGCTGTGCTTTTTCTAAATCAGTTTTATACTCATGGGTTTTTTTAGTCTTTTATTTAAGTTTCCATTTGCTGTCTGATTAATTTAAAGTGCATTTTTTAATTGAAGATAAATATTCGAAAAGACTTGTCAGATTACAGGAAATCATTAAAACCTTATTATTCATATAGAATTTATTCATTAAGTATGTAAATAATTTACTGACGCTGTAATCCCGATATAAATTAATTAAAGAGGAATAATTAAAATTCGCAATGAAATATTGTGCTTTCAATAATTAACGATTCAAAATCAATTAAGACTCGTTAACCATTGTAATATAAAATATCATGGATATTTATAATATAGTAATATCTAATTAATAACTTCTATTTTAGAATATAAAGTTTTGTTTTTTACAATATTTATGAAACAAACAAAAAAAATCTCATTCAGTTCACGAATTAATTGTTTCTTGTAAAGCATATAAAAATGAGTCTTCTAAAAGATAAATAGTAGTGTTATCTTAATTATTATTTAATTTTTATATCTATATTAACTAATATTGTCATAATCAATGCAATGATCAATATTTAAATAATTCATAATCTAAGATTGGAAATAAAGTAAATGCGGAGAAAAAATAAATTTAATAAAAACAGAGTATAATCTTTTTTTTTTATCTGAGTGCAAATATAATTTCTTTTTTTATTTTAATTAGTTTCTACTTTTTAGTTTTTAAAAATTTTATTAATCAACATTACTTTTATGGAAATTTTCATTAATTATTTTTTATACATTCATTTCTATTTACTGTAAGATGACGTCATCTATACAGAATCAAAATTTAATTCAATTAATATTTTAATTGATCTGTGAATGTCACTGGCTGTCTCTGTGCATTTATTACTTGTCCGTATTTTACTCATCATCATTAAACAATGAATGCCTCATTTGAAATCAACAGCATCTAACTCCACAAGTTTCAAAAAGCTTATCGCAAATTAAATTTTCTTTTTCCGACTCTTTTATAAAATTAGATTAAGATCATTAAAAAAACCTTCTTTCTCATAAAGTTAATTATTCAAATTCGTCGAGAATTTCATACGATATAAATTCTTACCGGAAATCATTGAAAACACATACATAATATCACTCAGAACACTGTATGGGAGAACAATATTCGCATTTAATGAAATTAAATTACAGAAAGTTGTGAAAAATGATGATCCTATTATGAATAGTAAAATGTGGAATTAATAATAATTTATTACTCTATAATGGGAATAATATTGCTTGCTAATTTAAAAAGTTAAAAACTAAGAATAAGTTCCATCCTCAGGACTGTAAATCTGTGTGAGGAACTCAATGGTGTGATCTGTTATTTTATTGAATAATCAAGAAATATTCTTTAAAACTTATATTTAGATAAAAATTTAGGGGATAATTCAATCAAAAGTTATTAAAAATTAAACAAAAAAAGAAAGACTTTTCGATAAAACACCGGAAGAGTGCAGTAACTTGGATCTAATCTATTTTATGATAATTTATTTCATTTTCTAAATTTACTGACATTTTTTCTTTTTCCCAAGGTTAAAACTTTAATGTAAATTAATTGATTTTTTTCAAAAGAAAATTATACGACTATTCATAAACATGATCTAAAATCACAATAAGTAAACAAAATTACAATTTTTTGAAAATAATATGCGACACAATGTTATTCAAAAGCGGAATTAAGATATGTGGATTTTTTTAAAGATTCTCTAACTAGAGTTTATAATTCGAAATTTTGTAGGTATGCTGTTAAAAAATTTACTTTGTGTTTTAATTTTTTACATTTACTCTTTTAAATACCTGTTTCAAACAATTAAATCTTACTGTTTATAGGGCTGCTGTTATTGTATTATTTAGATATATCTGTTGCTGTTGTTTTTTCTTATGACACTCACCATTGGACAAGCCTCTCTGATACATCAGCAGAGTTTAAGTCGGAGGTATACGTCTCTTGTTTTACAAGTAGCGCCATCTAGAGTATGATTTAGCTACTACACACATGCCACAACACTTTTTAGGGGGTGGATTTCATTCATGCATCTCAGATCGTAATTTGGGCCTGGAACAGAGAACGATCACCTCTGACCCAGAACCCCTAGTGGTATTACTCTGGACATGGAGGACTTTGCGACCACGACAAATTTAACGAGAACCAGCCGCCACACACTCTGGCCGGTGAGTTGCGAACTCGTAATTTAAGGAGTACGAGTCCAACACTCTATCAACTCCGCTATCCCAGCCCAAATAGATATATATATCTAAAATGGTCTATTGATATAATAGATACTTATTTTTTGTTGTAAAAATTGCTTTGAATATAAGAATTGAGTCTATCAATAAAAATTCTCCAATTGGCAACTTGGCACACCACTCCAGTCCCCTCCATTTAGTAATTCCCTTTAAAGTCGCTAATATAATTAAAACTATCGATCATCTTTTAGTTATTCAAAATCTGAATAAATAGATTGTTGAATTAATGAACTAATATGAGCCATGGAATTGCTATTGTTAATACATCATATATTTTCTTTGAAACAGAAAATTAATATGCAAAAAGAAATTGATTTATCATTTGAATTATTGTTGCATATTCTATTCTGCATATTCTATCCATATTATGGAATCTCATATTGAAGGAAAGGAGTGGAATCTCTTGTTTTTCACAATGATTCTGTTAGATCTTTTGACAAATTAAGAGTTGGTTCCGATATATATAGGTAGATTTTACATTTAGATCTTAAAGAAAACCTTCAGAAATCAGAACAACTGCAGTAAGAAAAAGTACTGAACAATTTAATAATTTTATTGTACCCTTAATGAAAAGATATGGGACCAACATTTTTCTTAAACCAATTGAAGCTTAATTCAGCAAAATCAAATAATAAATTTTGATTGTATTTCTTTTGATATCTTAAGGTGGTTTTAAAATTATTTTGAAAAAATAATAGGCTTTCAAAGGAATCAATAAATATTTCTGGAAAAATGCCTTTCATTAATAAATTTTTCAAATAAAATTCAGGACTTTGAAGAACATTTGTAAACACATTTGCATCTGGTGTAAACTAAGAACTTAATTTTGATATATAATTTTTTCCAAAAATCAAATATAAAAATACACAATTTAGACAAAATTACATGTGAAGATGAATCAGGTGTAAATTCTTATTGAAACTAGTCTATATCTTTTTCAAATGTTTTCATACTATTATTTTATTTTCATTAAAATTATTTAGTTGATTTCCTTAATATTAATTTGTTTTTATATTTATAGTGTTGATTTCATCCATTTAAAAAAAATCACATACTTTTTTTGAACACTCCCATCAAATTTTGTATTTTTGCCCTTATTTTAAGCAAACAAATTCATAATTTTTTAATAAATCAATCAGAAGATCTATTCATATTTTGTAAAAAGTTATTATAAATTTCAACTAATTTAAAACATGAATGAGAACTGAATGATATATTTAAATATTTTAACCGAACTTAATCTAGTATTTGCTTATGAAAATAGAAGTCTTTATCAATCATATAATCTATTATATCCATTTTTTCTACAGTTTCAATGATTTTTGATCCTTTGCAAAAATTTAATCACTAAAAATGGAGTACATACGTAAAAGCAATTCGGCAGTTTCCATCAAAAAAAGTTTTAAAAATGCAATTTTCTCAAATCTTTTTTAGAATTTAGAGAAAGTCCTAGGAACTATTAAGTAAAAATTAGATAAACAACAGAATTTAAAATATTTCAGAATAAATATTTTAAGTATTTAATTCAATATGTATTATCAAAAGAGGTAGAATAAAAAAAATGGTAAATAAATTTACTTTTAAGATTTCACTACAAAAATATATTTTGGGTTATGAAAAATTTTAACCTTAGATAAAGAAAATAAATTTATTTACCTTTCATTTTGGGGGCAGCATTAATCTTATCATATGTAGAAGTTTACCCAAACTCGTTATTTTTAGAAGTTGACTCTGAATTTAATAAAACCGTTTCTTTATGCATGAAAAAATTCCAACTGTATTTCAAGTTTCATTCCTTCAAAATTTGAAAAGTTTGATTTTTTTCGTTAAGAGATGCCGGAAATTCGTCTTGATTTGCATTTAGATGAAATGCACGTCAACTGTCTAGTCAAAATTTTCTTGAATTTAGGATTCAAATAAAAAATAATAAGAAGAATTATTTTTAGAGGATTTTTCGGCTAAATGAATCAAGAATTTTAAATGAATTTCTTGCTATAAACTGCCGTATTGCTCATATCTTTACAAATTTATTTTGATGGCCTTGTAATACTTGACGTATATAAATAATGTTAATAAGCTTGATTATGTTTTAAGAAAGCTTATTATATCAAGAAAAATTATTATTTTCTCAATGGAGTTTATTAATGATTATAAAATCAGATCTTACTTTTTAGAAAAGAATTCCATTACGAAACAATTCATGTTTAAATAGAGCAATTTGTATTCTATAGATATATTTGAAATAAATATTTCTTTATTTATTAAATATTTTTTATGATGTGGTATTTAGGCATCAATTGTGATTAAAAAAATAAAATAAATAATTAAACAATTTTTTATTTGGATTTCAACTAAAAAATATAGTTAACCATTTATTCAAAACAATTTAAAAAATCTTGATTAATTATTACGTATGATGTGAAATTTTCATGAATAAATTTTCTCATTACATCATTATGGGAAATTGAATCCAAAGGATGTAACGATGGATGAAAAATCGAATATAAAATCTATTTTTGCAAATTTCAAAATTTTCAAGCCAACTAAAAGTTCAACTTTTTTATTAAAAACACTTATAAAATCCCTTTTCACCAACAAGTATCACACGGGGCTTACAGAAGTATGCAAAACATTACAAAACAAAAGAAAAGTTAAGATGAATAATTAATTGTAATGAAAATTAATAGTTTTTAAAAGGATTATAGATGTTAAAAATAAATGTACAGAAATTTTCAAAAGCACCTCTGGTGGAAACAAGAAAAGTATAGTTAAACTGATAAACTTATTTGTTTTAATATAAAATGAAAATTCTATGCTAAGTTGAGTATTTAAATATCATTTCTAAGTCTTCCTTCAAAGTTTCGGCATTCCTATAAATTTGCTTTACTTTAGTACGGTGCATATTAAGCATAAATGGGCTGACTACTAAATTGAGATTTGAGCAGAAAATTTTTCATATTTAAGTACAGATTGTACAAAAAAAATTATTTGAAGACATAGTCCGTAATCGAAACTTTATAGAGGAGAGAAGAAAATCATTACTGTAAATTTTGAAATATCTTTAATTATGTGCTAATTCAAATAGTCAATTTTAATTTTTTTTAAAAATCGATGATATGGAATGATTTTCAAAGTAATGTACACATGCTCACTTTAATTTGTAATGTGAATTTCTTTCAAAACTCCATAGAAATATAGAATTACTAATGAAAACTCAAGAAGAAGATGGAAGTTTTAAAACATTTGCAGGGCTGTTAATGAGGCAATGTCTTATATATAACATGATATATTATTACAAGAAAAATATAGTAGTTTATTTGAGGACTTCATATAATTAATTAACTGTATTAAACACGAGTATTATGCTTGAATTTATCTTAAATTAAACCTGCAAAGAAATTATTTTCTGAATTTGTTAGTTATGACTAGAATTCATTAACTTTTCATCAACGTATTAAAGACAAATTTAAGAGTATATTCAAAATAAGCCAATTAGTTAGCTCTGTAAACTTTTTTCATTAAGATTAGTTACATGCGTTTCTTGAAAAAATTATGAGTATTTTATCTTTTTAGTTTTCAAATGACTATTCAAATCATCATTAGCTTGAGTTCCAAAGAAATAGTAATCTGTAAAAGAAAATAAATGCAGCTTTTTTGAAATACAGTTAAAAGTTCTTAATGTCAGTAAAATGAAACGGAGAGTCACGATTGACGGTTAATTACTTTTGACCCTCACCTCTTTTCATTGACATCTAGAAGACTTCTTAAATGACGAGGCTTCTTTTTTCTTAAGACTCTAATTACAGTGTTGAATAAATTTAAGCTTCAATTAATCTTTTTTATTTTTAGAAGATAAACTAAGTATTCCTTGTTATTTTTTAATTAATTTTCACGACAAAATATTTTCCAAAAGTGTTTAAAAAAATTCTATTTAATAATTTGGATAACAACAATTCTAATTAATTTTACCTACATAGAAATAAGGAGCATTATAAGCTATCACTTCCAATATCCCATTTATTTTTCTTTTTTGTACGTAAAGATGGTGTAGAAAAATAGTAACAGAAAGTTTTAAAATTGAAAGCATTGATTTAAATATATTCTGACAATTACAGTTTTGTATTTTCACTTAACTGAAAAATTGTTTTAAAATTAAAATCGTTATTAACATTTGCAAATAATATTTATTATTAATTTTATATCCGGAAGAGTTCGAAAACATCTAATAAACCTATTTTAAGGGATAGCCTGGTTGGTATAACTTTGGACTCGTACTCCTTAGATTACGAGTTCGAAACTCCCCGGCCAAAAGATTGCCCGAGTGTGTGGCGACTGGCACTCATTAAATCTGTCGTGGTCGCAAAGTCCTCCATGTCGAGAGAAATACCACTAAGGGTACTGGGTCAGAGGTGATCGTTCTATGTTCCAAGTCTAAATTACGATCTGAGATAAATGAATGAATTTGCATGAATGAAGTCCACCCCTAAAAAGGGCTGTGACGTGTGAGTAGCTGTCTTACTCTTGACTCTAGATGGCGCTATTTATGAAACAAAAAGACGTATATCTCCGGATTTAATTTGCTGATGTATCAGTAGGGCTTGTCCTAAGTAAGCTTGTCCTAAGGGCCATAAGTAACAAAAACAACAACAAGAGATATTCTTCCTGTAAAATCATCTATGAACAAATTTTCTTTACCAAATAATAAAAGATGAATTGATTTAGTAAAATGTGTAAATTTGTTTCATCTTAAAGTTGCAATCAAGTGAAATTACTTTTGAAAAATTCTGCAAATATTCTAATTATAGTGACAAGGCAGAAACTTTAAGAAACACTTGTCAACAGAATAATTAATTTCAGTAAGAAAAGAAAAGATTCTTAGTTTTTTAAAATATTAAATACGAGAAAAATCATCATAAAATAAACATTTATTTTTTACAGAAGTGAAAGCTCAAATCAGATTTTATTAATGCAATGTTTTAAAATTTTCAGCTTATGAATAAAAAAAGAATAATTTGAGTTTTAATTTTATTTCTAATTTCCTGAGAATTCACAAAATTTTAAAAATAGGGTATTTAAAATGTTTAAATATTGCTTTATTTATTAATTTTAATATAATAATTTGATTTTTGAATATTTTTTAGTTTGTATAAAATCAGATAAAAGATAAAATTTCAGTAAATTCTTCCTTTTTATTATTAATTTCTACCAATTGTTTCTCAGAATTAAAGAAAAAAAATGGACTTAAGAGATCCATTTTTCAATACCTTATTTTAAGAAATAAATTCAATTTAAAAATTCTGGCAACTTAAATAAAGCGCAAAATTCTCTGCATATTTTAATGATTACAGGTAAATTTAACATTTTTGAACTTTAAAATTCAGACGATACAGGTTTAGTTGATAGTCAAGGAATTATACATCACTTAAGTATCATTAAAAACAAATAGTATGGAAAATGAAATAAAAAAGTATAATCCCGAAATATCTATTTTATTGTAAGAAACCGCCTTTTAGGAGAAAATACAAACTTTTACCAAGGGATATTTGGGCTTCATAATTTCGAGTTTATAGCTCATAAAATGTGGGTCAGACATGCGCAGAAAGAACGAAACGGCATCATAAAACTTTCTGAGTATTGTTTTACCCCGCTGGGATCATTACTAGAGAACCATTTTATGATTGTATCTAGATATTCATTATATTTCGAGTAAGTTGACCATATCCGGCGGATTTGAGATTTTTGAGATGGACATTCAGATTTATATTTCATTTTATCATCTGAAAGCATAAATAAACAAATCAGGCAGAGAGAAACTCATGTAAATTCAATTTAATTCTTAAGGATTTCATGGAATATGGAATAAAATATCGTATTCATGTTGAATAATTCGAGCTTATTTTGGAAATAGAGCTTATTTATTTCTCATAATATAAGTATTTAAATTTACTTTCAAGAACTGCTTTGCTTATTTTTGTGTTTATATTTGTGTATATAGCTTATTAAAGTTAGTAGACCTTAGAATTTTAAGTAGATATAAATTTATTTGTGAATGATGAAATGGTTAAGCAAATCGACTTTTTAAAATTAAATTTAATGAGAAATACTTTAGGAAAATTTGAGTCAAAATAATTATTTTGAAATAAAGCAAATTATCCATTTAAATACAATTTAAAATATCTAAAAAGAACAAATATTTCAAATCTAACGATGAATAACTATGTTGCTGAGCAAAGAAGAGTTTAGACGAAATGTTATTGACATCGATTGTCCAGATGGGTAATATGTAATCTGAATTTTACATCATCAAATGCTATGGTCATCATTTTATTTTTAATATTAAAAGAAATATGTAAGACCTGTAAACCGCTTATATCACTTTTTTATTTAAATTGTTTTATTTTTTTTGTGTGTATTTGCAAAAATGACGTTTTTATATAGATTTATCAATCATTTCTTGATCTGGGAGATTTTTTATACCTTATTTATTTACATGTTTCAGAAGGCCAAACGTTATTTTAATATTTTTAGAACATAATTATCAATTAATCGATTAACTTATTCAATTTCTGCTTTTACATCAATTATTAAAAATATCGATTACGTATTTTAAGATTATCTAATATTTCAAAAACTAATTATAAATTAAAAACTAAATAATGGTTTTCAAAGTTTGAAAACAAGATTTCATTGAATTTATTAATCAAAATACATATTGAATACATATTCATGCGGAATAAGAATTTTTCACCAAAAGTATTTGTTTCTTAAATATCTAATGTATTTTCATTAATTTTTAATAACGAAGTCTCAAAAATTGCTTATGCTTTCCTATTTTCTTTTCCAGTCAAGCAAATATCGCAGATGATTCGACGCTTAAAATCAATTCATTCATATTCAGAAACTTATGTTCGAGGTTTAGAAATTTTATTATCCTTATTTCCTGCATTAAAAATTACAGGATGCCATGCTTTCGGTGCTTCACCCCACAGTTCCAACGACAAAGAGAATATTCGGAAATGAGCTCGTAAACAATGAAAGGTTCTCTTCTTATTCATATCGGGAATGGTGTTGGCTAAGCATGAATTTCCGGTAATACGAAATCAGAATAGAAAAGTAATTAACCTCTGAGGAATGGGGACGCAGATGTTAAGAGTTTAAGTGCGATTATTTCACGTCCGTTGATAGGTTTATGGAAACGAAGAAGCATTCGTTATTAAAAGTTCTAAGTTGAGCAGCAGAATATTAATTTTTATGCAATTTAGAACAGGTTAATTTGGGCTTCATGCATATATTTTCAATTTAATCATGTATGAACATTATTATAATTATTCCAATTCTAATTTTTATGCAATT
>JAOUZG010046766.1:25702-46555 GCA_026289955.1 Argiope argentata | reverse complement strand
AATAATATTAATAATTAATAATATTAATAATTAATAATATTAATAATAATGAATAATATTAATACTCAATAATATTAATAATAATTAATAAAATTAATAATAATTAATAATATTAATACTCAATAATATTAATAATAATTAATAATATTAATAATAATTAATAATGAATAAATATCCAATTACAATTAATACTTTGCATTAAAACAAAGTTAGTCTTAGATATTAATGAAATTAAACAAATGCAATAAAGGCTGAATTACATACATTCTATTTAAACCTATTACAAGGCTGCGAATTCAGAACTTAATCATGAGTACTGATTTACATGCATGCTTAAAAATTAAAGTAAAAAAATGCCATTACAAATTAAAAATTAAAAATTACAGTGTTTTTATATATCTGTAACATTGCTGCTGATAATCAGTACCATATAAATATTTTAAAATGTCGTCTAGAAGAAATTTTAAGCCTAATAAAATAACAAGAAAGTTGTGCTTAAAATAGATCTTATACTATAGTACCATGTTTCAGCAGATTTGGGCATTATTCCTTGCCGTAAAAGGAAACCAAAAAGTAGATGTAGTTTTTTTTATATCTGTATTTTTCCAATTTAATACTTTCAAGGATGTTGTCAAATTGGATTTGTTGAAAAAGGCTTCAACACATTTATTTGCTTCTTCCATAATGTAATTTATCACTGTGTTACGAAAAAAAATTCTGAAAAACATCATCGAATCATCTAAATCCCAAGGGAAATTTTTTTACCCATGCACTGATACTAAGAGTCGAAGTAAATTGAAACTTTGGAGGAGCATTGGAAGGTCCTTGCCAGCCAATAGGACACCTACAGCGAGCTGCATTTAAAGTATCATCATCAGATTCACTTTCCGATTTAGAGTATTAATCTTCAGAAGATAAAATTAATTCATCACAGTCAGAATCGTTAGAATTTAAATCCATATTAAGCTTAACAATTTTCGCATAAATATAATGTTAATTAAATTTAGTGCAAGAAATCAATAGTAAATTTCAGTAATATAATAAAAAAGCTTGATGATATATATTTCATAAAGGTAATCAACACTTATTTAATTAAAAAATATTCGTAAGGTCAACTCAAGTTCCCTAAGCAGTGCACTTCACTCGAGTTTCTAGACCTTTCAAAAAGAAAATTATAGCCAGGAAAAATTAATAACCTTTGGAATTAAAATCTAAAAATAAGAATCCTATTGAATGATTACATAAGTCAAACTGTTATAAAAATACCAATGAGAAATTAGAATTTGACCATGTGACCAATATGAAAGCAGAGGCAAATAAAAGTGATAACGGATTTATTTAGAGATCCCTTTGCCCTCATGTGAAAGACCTTTTTATCATGCCAGAACATGGTATTATTATTGGGATGAGGTTTTTTGGCATCAACAAAAATCTGTAAGCGAAAAATAAAAAATTTATTATCTGCACGATTGATGTAAAATATATTTCAATTAGATAAATTAATACACAAATTTCCAATTAGTTAATTTATTTTTTTTAGAGTTACACCGGAAAATTTTTAATTAAAATTTTTAACATGCTTTAAGAATTAATAATTTACGAAAATATTAGCTTTTAAATTTTTAAAAGATATTTGTGAATATTATTTTTGCTTTGATAAAAAAATAATTACAAATGATAAGAAGATTTTAACATCAAGAGAACTCCGATGATACATCTATGACTAGACCACCAATAACTTGCTGCTTTACCACAGCAACATGATTCCCAAACCCAGATTTTACCAATTAATTCTATAATAAAAAATTCACGATCCTCTGTATTTATCTTTATATATAAATTAATTATGATTTAGCACAATATTCAAATTTTTGTATTGCCATTTTTAAGCCACTTTTCTCCCATCTGAGTTTTATGACTGGAAGTAAAAATCACTTAAATGAAAAACTCTGATCATCCTTCACAAACTGGCAAAACTATTATAGATTCATTAATATCTATAATTTTTGTTTGTTTTAATTAATGGACTAAAATGTGTAGCAATTATTTTTATTATTTCAATGAACTAAAAACCTAATTTTTCACTCACGGTTTTTGCTGAAGTTATGATTACGTACTCTAAAGTGTTTATTATTATTATTTTATTGAGCATCCATCTTTTGAAATTCACATGCAGAGAAATATTGTAAATGAAATTTTTGAAATTATCCAAGCACGATGAACATGGAAGAAACGTTCTGAAAGGGGTAATTTTTAATTGGTCGATACTTGCAGCTGTCTCCTTTTTATCTACAAGATTTCACAATTTATGAAGTTTCACAAAAATTCCTAATGTTGTAATTTAATAAAGTGGATACAATTGAAATTTTGATTCCATTGCGTAAGTTAAATAAAGAAAAGGTTTTATCAATATTTGTTGGCAGAGAAATGCATGGATTTATGAAAATATTACTGTGCAAACTGTGAGTAATTTTTACAAATAATTGGGACAAGTTTAAGAATGATATAATAAATTGACATTCAAAATATTCACCTACTAAAAATAAGAATGAAATGATAATTTTTAAACGATATAAGCCATTTTCACAAATGGATGCTTTATTATTTTTTCTTATTTCAATATTAAAATTAACTTTAAAAACTTATTATCTCAACTTACATCTTAATTATTTCAAAATAAGATAATAAGTCAAAAATATCCAAATTAATAATATTTTAATAAACATATTATTACTAAAATATTTACTTGCTATACATTGACAAAAGATTGTTTTATTTAAAAAAATTGAAAAAAATTTCCACATTTTTATTTTAAAATTTTTGATAACAGCTATATATTTTCAAAAATGAACGTAGTATTTTTAATATTAAGTATTAAAAAATATTAATAAATTTTTTATATTCTATTTTAATCAGTGTACCATATATATCCTTTTATTTTAATTTCCAATGCCAAATATGCCAGCAAAATGCTTAAAACTAAATATCGGGAAAAACTAAGTAAGATTCTCTGAGTGTTGGCAAAAAGAAAGTATTATGTTCGTAATGCAATTTGATGAATAATAATTCCTCTAAATAATTCATTAAACATTTTTTTCAATTTTTTACACAAATTTATAAAATCATATTGCTGGATTTTTTAAATTTATTTTTGAACAAATTATATTTTCTGAAAACATTACAAATTAAAAGAGAAGATCTTAGTTCTCAGAGCGAAAACCAAATTCTTATCTGAAAAACCGCCCGGTAATTGTCGTGCTTCGACAGATTTACGACTCAAATTGTCACTCTGTTCCCTGGGACACACGATTCCTCGCATTTCGGGTGGTATTATTGTTAAAAAGCGGGGTAGATTACCCCCCGCTGTTACTGCTCGGGGGAAAGCAAAACACACCATGCCGGTTTAGGAACGTCCTGACAATTTCTTCTCTTGTAAATTGTGTTCAACCTTTATTTTGACCGCCGCCGTTTTAAGAACAAACTTGCGCTAGACAGCCGACGCTCGATGGGTTAGACAGAGTTAGATGCTTTTTACATCTTATGATATTCTGACTTTTAACGAGCTATAATATTAAGAAGCAAGCTTAAAAATTATGAATTTTCTAATTGAACCATAAAATAATCAAGTTTCAAAGCTTAACTTGTATTCCATAGTATGTATAAAATAATGCAAAAAGTATTATAATTATATATAAATGTGTAAAAAATATTACAATTTATTTCTTCTCAATATTGTTCTTGGAAAAAGCAGGGATTCCATTGATGGATATATCAATATAAGGCTCCCAAGAACAACAGAGCAACCATTAATACGTGCTTCAAAGTTACCGATCCTTCTTGGATATGAAATACGAATCTTCTTGAGCAAATTCGGCCCTCTCTCAGAGCCCTCTTCGATATCGAACACGACAATATGCCAACAATGGGGGCATCGATTATCATTTCTCGACTTTCCTGGGGATGGACTTTTTCCAATCAAGCACGTCAACAGTTCATGTTGGGGGAGTTTATCAGGCACATCTCTTTGGAACGTGACGTTACATTTTTAGTGTACGTCTGTATGGAAAAGAAAGGTTCTGCCAGAATCAATTTATCTCTTATTTACTGTCGTCTAAGTAATATGGGGCCAAAGAGATAATATTATCAATCTGTATTGTATTTTTCATCAGATCGATAAAAGACCCTAGTGTTGAGATTGGGATTATTCAGACCATGATATTTTTCTGATATTCATTTGATAAATGTTTCTGTAAGATGACTTTTAGATCAGAATTAACAGTTTATTCATTATATCATCTGAATCAGTTATCATTCTTTTCCATGCATTTTGCATTTCAAAGAATAAAACTAAAATCTGATGTATTTATTATTATTATTTTTTCTTTTTGAGTCTAGAATGGAAAAATTACAAAGGAAAAAAAAATCAGTCGTTTGGAAAACTGCTTTACTTTTTCAGGATTTTCAAAATTCTATTCTTCAAATTTGTGGAAGAAATAGAATACCACCTGTTCTGCTGGGAGAAATGAATGTTTCATTTTAAATTTTAGAGTTTTCGAATGTCTGAATGAAAAAATAGAAAAATGAAAAATGAATGAAAAATAGAAAAAATGGAAAATGGTTATCTCCAAAATTATGGTACTATAAATATTATGGGGGATGAGACAATGAATGAGTTTTTGGTTCATTTGTTCTATATAATTTCCATATAAGTGAGGATATGATTCATTTTTATGTTTGTAAGAAAGTCAATTTGAAGCCCAGTTAATGTGTTTAGTAGCAATGCATTAATCTTTAATTTAAGAATCAACTAGGATTTTCAAAAAATAATGGAAGGCCCAAAACATGGTAACAATTCTACCAAAAGTTAAAAAAAAATATTTTTTCATTTTACATTTTCTTTCACTTACTTATTTAATTTATAATCGATATGTATAAATGGCGTAGAAAAAACTGCCGATTCCTTTTTCAGAATAAAATATATATGACTTGCAATTATGCTTAATTCGAATTTATATATATTTTAAGTGAGTAAATATTGTTATGGACACTTGTCAATTCCATTATTACTAAGCCCATAAAGTTCCCGAGTTGATTTATAGAGAAAGTATGGTGGGAAACGATGATAGCAGCACACTACAGCAAATAGTATCCCAAAAGTAGTAATCGACCATAGCACACAAAGAGGCAAACAGAATTCAGCAGAAGGAATGATTTCACATTGCTTCACTTTACTGCCTCTTCAAACATCTGCAATTCTCCACTGTCTCATCGCTTTAGCTTTATATAACTACCAACTCACTACTACATGTCTGGGTCTCCACACACGACACGATGCTGCTTCAATAATAATCGTCAGGATTCATCGCGTAGCTCAGTTCAGAAATTGCTTGAGCTCCTCACAGTGTTGGACCACTCCTACTCTGCTTCATTATCATCTGGACGGCACGTTTCATGACTCCAACCCCAACTTCGATTGATTTTAGCTTGTGATTGCCGTCCTATAAAGTTCCCTGGAGCGGGCCGAGAAAGCTCTGAGCCAATCAGGCATATCTCAGTTACTACTGGATGAATCGTTAAAATTATCGAAGTTTCCAGCAATATCTATTTTGTAGCCAAAGTCATGAAATAGAATCCAACTTTTTCACCAAGCTCTAAGGTCACTGATGCGGCACTCGAACAGCATCTAACAGAGAATACCGTAAAAATGGCCTTTCTATTGATTGAACTAGCCCTGCTGAACATTACTCTCTTATATTTTCTTTGCCAAATAGATATATAAATGCACTCGTCAATTTTCATTTCTGCTAATTCTCTCTCTATATAGATGAATCTGATTAAAAGTGGTATTGTGGCTGTAGTGATATTAATAATTGTAGTATATTTGTTTTAGATGTTTTAAGTTTGTAAATGCCATTAAAATTCTAAAATAGAGTTTCTTATACAGTTTTTTTTTTTAAAAACTTAATGAAGCAGAACAAACAAATTGCACCGTGCCATATATTTCTTCAAATTATCCTCAGTAAAATGTGATCAAACTTTTACCGTTTTAACAATAAATCATCATCAATTAAAGGAGCTGTCATTGAAGAATGAAAAAGGGAGCTTTTTGAAAATCTGTCGAGTGATACAGATAATTACGAGGGCGAGTCAAACGAAAGTGAGCCAACCCCCCTGCGCAAGAATGGTTGGTCCCTCATCTACGAGGCACACCCGTAGAACAGACATCCATCATTTACGAAAGTGACTCGAAAGTGTGGGGTTAAAGTTCTTTAAGACGCTAGGGGTTGAATTAGGTAGCATGGCTTAATGGATGCTCCAAAAGAGAAACAGTGTGGTGTGGGCTGGTGTTTGACAGTTGAAGGTGTTTCCCAACAAGAAATAGAAATCGTGTAACTGCTGTGTACGGTGAACATAGCATGTCATTGGCTACTGTGAAGCGTTGAAGTGAATGTCTCAGAAAAGAACGTGATCTTGCTACACAACACAGTCCGTCCCCACGTCGTTGACGTGGTTAAAAAAGCGGTAAACTTTCAGTTGGAGCTACAATAGAATCCCCCATACAGATCAGGTTTGTCACCATGCAATTTTCAACTTTTCGGGAAACTGGAAAAATATCTCAAGGGTACCAAATTCGTGTCCGAGGACGCCATGAAGGAATCAGTTACAGACTATTTGAATCAACAACCAAGAAGTTTTATGAGAGGGGTATCACGCGTTTCGTCAGCCAATGGAACAAATGTTCTAATGTTCATGAATACTATTTTTCAATAAAGCACTCTGTTTGTCATATATTCGCATTGGATCACTTTCATTTGAATCGCCCTCATATAAGCATTTCAGATTGGGCCTTTATTTTTACACTAACGACTAAATGTAATTGAACTTTTCAAGACATGCATGTAAAGATAATCCTACATCAATAAAATCATTGTAGTTTTTGTTTATGCACCTATAGCCATTATGATTAGGGAAACCACGGTATTATATTATTTGTTTTGCCGTTTCTATTTTATTTAACAATTTGAAATTTATGATAATAGAAACAATTTTCTAAAAGAAAAGTCAAATTTATTCACGAATTAACCCTATTCAGATGGCATTTCCCCTTCCATGTTTTATACATTTTTATCTTATCTCAAAGGCATATAAATTATTATTTATAGAAGCCTTATTTTTCTAAATACTCATGCATTTCTTTTTCGTATTTCAGTCTACTAGTTTCTTTTGATGATTCAATGACGTCATAAGTCATATTATGTCTACATCAATAATTTTTTTCGATAATCTATGGAATTTTTATGATAATTTGTCTGATTTAATATGTGTGCATCGGTCATGAGAAAAGAATGCTTATATGAAATAAAACACAAAAATCATTCTGACCTCCTTTCATAATATCTGTCTAGTAAGAATTTTTCTTTAGTGTTTGAGTTAAATTGATTCTGAAAAAAAAAACTTTTTAAATCAATTTACTTAGGATTAACTTTCAAAATTTATATTTCACTTAACCGATTAAAATGCTTTTTATTTATAATTCTTTTTGTCAATACACTTTTGGTTTTATTATTAATCGTATTACATCAGCAACTAAATCGGTTAGGCATGAAATGCTCTAAATTTTTTTTCATTATTTACTATAGAAAAAAATATTCTGAAGAAACGAAACAATATACCTGCACACCCACATACACAAGCACATTCCCTCACACTCAAATATACATATGTGTGCAAGTACACCAATCAGCCCAAACACACACACATTTATACATGAGATTTTATGCAGGACATTATACATGTTTACATGCAAAGACATTTTATACATGGGGAATAAAATTAATTTGGTTTAAATATAAAAAAAATCTGTTTGTTTCTGTTTTAATAGATTTTTTTCTAAATCCATATATTTATTCATAGCAAAGAGTAAACATATAAAGGCTAATTTTGTTTTATTTCTTGAATTAAACAGAAAACGATTTTTGCTGAATTTCTCATTTATTTTTATGTATTCATATATAATAAGTTGTAATAAATAAGAATATAATTTCTTATTTATTACAACTAATTTTATAAATAGAAGCTTGTGTGAAGCTAGTGAAAATAATTGCGCTTTACAAACTCTGTTCTTGCGAACATCAAATTTAATAAAGAAGATAAAACTCAACAAAATTGAACGAGGGAAAGACAAGATTGCTTTATCATGCTTGGGTGAATCTTTCGTGACCAACTGAAGACCCAAAATTGAAGCAAGAAAAAAAAAAACGATTTCGAAGCTGATTCAATATAAGAAGAAAATTACTATTTTTTCCGGCCTCTGAAATTCCAGGAAGGAGTTGTTCTGAAAGAATTCTGAATTTTTTTTATCTTCAATTTCGAACATTCCATTGATCGGACATCACATTAATCTCGAAAAGCTCTGATTATTTTACAAGGGTTTGAGCAATGATTTTGATTTAAAGAGATTTGGAATTAAACTTGTAAAACTGAACAATTTCGGATAATTTTCAGTATTAAATGTAATTATAAATTTGGTTTAAAATTCAGTATCATATGTTAGAAAATTTATGGGATATAGAGGAAAATTTCTGGGCCTTTTGAGATTTGTTTGTCTGTGAAGATATATTAGCAAACCTCAGGAATAGAAGAAGAATTTTATTAAACACGAAGATATTAATAGAAAGACAACAAATAAAAAGCCGGGGTGAACACAGACCACACACTGCAGCACACTACAACAAACAGAGACCCCAAGCATTAATAAAAACTATAGCATAAAAAGCGGTCAGACAGAATTTAGCAGGAGGAGGGAATCTTCGTAGCTACTCTCTACAGTCTTTCCAAATGTCTGCAATTCTTGACTGTCTTTTCACCTTAGCTGTAACCAGCAGCTGACTCACTACACGACTGGCTACGATGATGCTTCCACAATAAACCCCAGGACTCTGCAACTAGCACAATTCAGCAATCGTTTGAACTCCACAACACTTGTCCTTCGTTGGATTGATCCAACTATTCGCCGTAGCCTTTTTCCCACGATTACAACTCAGGATTTAATATACGATTGACTTTATCTTCAGTCTGACAGTCTTTTAAAGTACCCATAGTTTGGCAGAGAAGGTTCTGGAACAATCAGACATATCTTGGTCCTATTGGCTCAATCGCTAAAATTCTGGAAGTTTCCATTATTATCTATTTGTTGCCAAAGACGCCAAACTTTCGCCAAGGTCTGAGATCATTGATTCGGCATCAGAAAATGGTCTTTCCAGTGATTGAACTAATCTTGCTGGGAAGCAACATTATAGATTTGTAACAATAAAATTTCTTTGTTTTAAGAATTTCTAAGAAATCTTAGGGATTATGAAATGAATAATTACAAAATGAATTGTATTTATTTTAAATAGTTGGAAAATTAATGCAAAAGAATAATTTCATTCATAATTAGCGTTCAGAAATAAGCTTCATTTGAAGATACCCTGAAAGTTCATATTGATTCCATTTACAATTCTGTACAGACATGTGTTTTAACAATTACAGTCACAATCTGGTATCAAGTTTAGGATGAAATATATAGTGTTTTCTTTTACTTCTTCAGTGTATTCTTGATGTAATGTAAAAGCAAGAATATGAAATTTATGAAATGTTATGTTTGCATTTTGTCATTAAATTTGTACTGAATGAAAGTAACCAATTTTTTAATCTTGTATTTTTCAAATAAATACGAGTAAATTTGTAGGCCATAAAAATATAAATAATAATAAAGTCTTCATATATTAAAACTTTAAATTGAATTTGTCAATTCATTGCTTTTTAAGTAATTAATAGAGGTGGCTTTATTTTAAAATAAAAAGAAAGATTTATAAACACCCCGAATAATCAGTTTCCATATTTTTTTTGCACATTTAATAAATCAATATCTGTTACGAATGTGTATACTATTAGTAGTGCTGATCTTACAGGAATAAAAAGAGGTTAGAGAGATTATTAAATAAGACCATTTGAGAAACTCCCGATCTTGATGACTTTATGGTTAATTTGGCAAATTTGGTAAAGAAAATGAAGTTTCTGTTTATTTCAGAAAATATAACTCTATCTGTTTGAGTAAACGAGATCTTTTGACTATTTTGGTGAATTCCATGCAACGGCAGACATTGTATGAATGTTATCTAAGCTCAAAGAGTCCAAACTAATTGATATCCATGAAGTTTGTTCATATCTCAGATTGTACACTGTTACAGACAGGAAAATATTGGACCACATAGAGATGAGGTCTTGGCTTCAAAGGGGAGATTTTCATAGTCAATACTTGTCAGGCGTGAGCCAAATTAGGCGCCAAATGATCTTCTTCACCCGCAGGTATAGTGTGGCAGTTTGAGGAAGGGGGAATGCCAGTTCAGGTGCCATTCTCTTCCGTTGACCGTGGTTTAATTACGAGGCTAATACAAAAATAACACTTTAATATAATTAAACTAAAAACTAGGAGGAATCAATAGTGCTTATAAGAGATTTGATTAGATATTACTGTTCATTGACTGATAATTTCTACAAATGTTATTCCTTGTGTTAATCGTATCTATGTTTTTGTTGGTGTGATCCCTGGAATGTTTGTGAAATGAAGCATTGTTTTCCATTATCCAGTTTGTTTGACCTCATTCGTTATATATCCCTCAGGCTATTTCTTACAGATGTTTGATTTGTACACTTTTTCAATGATTTGTCGTAATTCATGAATAAGAAAAATATATGATTAATAATAAGAGCTTCATAGATAAAATTTATAAATATTATATTTATAAATTTATTTTAATATCTTTGCTTTTCTTTGCAAAGCAGTGGAGCAGTTAGTTTTAGCTTAAACGAAATGTTATATATATTTGAAATTACCACGAAAAAGAGAGTTTGTCAATTTTAAGTATATTCAATAAGCTGTTCCTATATTCAGTTTATAATTTCAACACCTTATGTTCCTATCTACAACCAAAGGTGAAGTTGGTTTTAGCTTAAATTAAATGTTATACACAATATAAATGATCAAATTGAGAATTTCCACATTCATGCATATTTAATAAATGCTTCGAAGATTCAATTTATAATTTTAACATTTTACATTTCTTTGTACTACCAAATTGAAGCTATTTTTAGTTTAAACTAAATGTTATACGTATTTTAAATTACTATGAAACTGAGGGCATAATCTACTAAATATTATACTTATTAAAACAACTAAACGATATATTACTAAACCTAATGCAACTAAGTGTTCAAGGTCTCTCATTTATTTATAATTAATAACCCATAGAAATATTTAAAAAAATTCAGACTAAAATAATTGGTAACATTTTATCAATACTGGTTTCTTGTAAAGCTCTACACTTTTTTTTGTTATCTGTTTTTAATCAACAGTATTTTTTAAAAATGTTTAAAAAAATTACTTCATTGCTCCTTCTCTATGGAAAATATCAATGAAAAATATCACGAAGCACAGCCAATTAATTAATTTCAAAATGTTTTATTTTATGTGAAATTTAATGATCCCTCAATGCATTATCAATATCTTTTATTCCTTTTCTCCCCATTTAAAGAAATGATTTTAGAAAAAATGATTCACTCTTATAACAATGTTAGCAGTCTTAAACAACTAATAATAACATATCTTAATTTTCTTGGCTATTAAATCATAAAATGAGCTAATTAATAAAAAAGATTAAAATGAAATCTGCTATGCCTATTTCAATGTATCAAGTCAGAACATTATTTCTTGAACGGCCAAGCCCCACGTGCTCGTGCGAGTTAAATTGTATTTTTATTCATTTTAATGGCTTCATTGAATGAATCACTTTAGTATTGCCAAAGATCCAAAAAACTTTGTCCCGCATTTATTGTTTTAAAAAAATACAGCATTTCCTATTTATTTCATTTTATATCATCACGTGCTTAAAATGACATTTTTTAAGGTTTTATTTGCTGTAGTCATTAACTTACTTTTATTAATCAGAGATTTTTTTTAAATTCACTGGCAACGCGTTATTAAAAGCTGCTTTTTTGAGATGATCACGCAGATAATAAAATTTTTATTTTTCACCTACGGTGTTTGTTGACGAAAAGAACCTCATCCTAAAAACAACATCATGTTTTGACATGATAATAATCAATATTCATTTGAAGTAAAAAGGCTAAATTAAAATATATACAATTTTAATATTATTTATTAAACAAATTATCACTGTTAAATAAATGTAAATAATTGATATTAGCGTAGAACTTTTTGTGCATACGTAAGTTGAATATTCCAAGTCAAATCGCAGTTTTTTCCTTTAAATTTTTTTACCGGAAACTAATGATATTTTAAAAGAAATTAAACCATTACCTATGTATGTAGATATTTATTATATTGCCACACACCATAATCCCTCTGGTCCAGTTTTCTCGAAAAAGTTCATTTTAACTATCACAAAACTGCTTAACTAAACAAAACGAAAACTCCGAGATGTTTGTTAAGTAATTGCTTTTCTCGAATTGAGAAATCCATACAGAAGCTTTGTTTTTCTTTAATTAGAACTTGTGGTTATTTTTCTTTTTGAAAGTCAAAGAGATCACCCTTGAAACAAAAAAATAATTAAAGTAAAATATATGTTTACGATGAGTTTTGAGCTTCTAAGATTACAGTAATTATTTTAAAAATTTGATTTTACCATAGATTATTTCATTCCAAAATTTGTGGATTTTTCTATCCAATGATATAATTATTTTAATTAAAATGATATCTAAGCAACTTGAAGAATAAAGGATAAGATTTCAAACGACTTGCTTGTTATATTCTCTAAATAAAATACTTATATTTCAAGTATAAATTTAACTTCAGTGTTTTGTATTCTAGACTCTCATTGAATATTTTAATTCAGTGTTTAGTATTCTAGACTTCAGTGTTTTGTATTCTAGACTCTCACTGAATATTTTAATTCAAAGAAAGTTTATATGAGTAATTTTTAAACAAAGCAAATATTCATATAAAATAAAATGGCTTTTTTATATAAAAATATTTTTTAGGATATATTTTTTATTTAAACATATTAGAGTAGTATCTTTTTAATTCTAATGAATTTAGAATCTAATTTCATTAGAATTATCTTTTTAATTCTAATTTCATTAAAATTTAAAAAGACCCAAGTTATGTTTTTTTTAGAATTTAAATCACAAATGTAAATTTTTGCATCTTTCTTTTAATATCTTTAGCTAAAGGATACTACTGACTGGGAATAATTTTGGTTTGAAATAAGTTAATCCTATCTAAAAATTCCGAGTAATTTTAGTACCAACAGGTGGAAAGTATAAGTCACAGGAAATAACTTATTGATTATTTCTTAATCATAAGGGTCAAATGAAAAGTAGTGTCACGACGAGAAAAGATAAAAGATTAGAAAGAATAATCGGGGTATAAATGCATCTGTGCTTTATAATCATATGCGCCATAAGATTTTATTATAGACTCAGAGAATATATTTTTCTGAAAATCACTTTAAATTTTACTTTCTTAAAATTAAATCAGCCTTTAATATAGTATTAAAATTATTTAGAGCATATACAAAATGCACTGATAAGTAATCTGATATCGAAATCAGTTAACATCTTCTATATAAATTTCAAATATATATAGGGGCACCGAGGTAGTACGTCTGCCTCGTTATCTGTGCGTTCCGGTTTCGTGTTCGGGTTAAAGCATAGTTGTTCTTCTGTAATTTGTGTGAATGTGCCTCCTGTAAAAAGGGATTGTGCAAGCGAGTGTGTATGTGTATCACATTCATATGAGCTGGAAGTCAGGCTTTTGCCCTCATGTGGTCATGGGTCATACCCTCCGAAGCTACTATGCCTCTCTTTCTATTGCAAAGTGGGCTCGTCATCATCATCAAAAGTATAAAAAGTCAATATCTTGAAAATTATATTTCCTAATAGATATTTTAGACATACTTTTATTTATATCTATTTATCAATATTTAATTTAGAGAATTTAGCGAGCTCGAATTGATATTAAACATTAGAAATATATGAAGATATGACCCTTTGACTTAGACCATAATTGTAAATTATGTGTCAGTATTGTAATTTACTATTTTGTTACTTCAAAATTTCAAATGTTTTACAAACTTCTTCAAAATAAAAGTTTTTAAAAATAATTTAAAGTATGATTAAAAAGAAAAATTAACATCGATATTTGCTAAAATGTTTTTCTGATTTACATATTTTTTGACGAATAAATCCTTAAAATGTGTGAAGAGAGAAATGCATTATTAACCATACGCTCCTTGACAAATAAAGATTAGTTATAATAATAGAGAGAATATAAGAAATTTTAAGAAGAGACTTATTGAAGGAATTCATACTTTAAAACGTGTAAAATTAATAATATTATATTGATAAATGGAATTGAAATTTTTAGAAATAGATTTCTGAGGACATAAAATTAAAAGAGAAATATTTTAGATAATGAAAAATGCAATATTGCATAACTGATGCTTGTAGCGAATTTTAATAAAAGTCAATCCTGTTTTCCTAGAGATTCTAACAGAAATTCGAATAATATTATTAAATTAGCATCTACATGATTGCTACAATTATAGTTTGCGTATTCAAAAATCTACAGAGGATTGCTTCTAGAAGATTGTAGAGATTTCACTAATAAATTATAGAAATACGTTTGAGGAAACCAAAAAACAAACTATATAATTTTTTTGTCATTCATAGCGTAGAGTTAATATCTAAAGTAATTTTTCCGAATTTTTGGAATAAAAGGACAGTGTTTTTTTTAAACTCTCAGTTAAAATAAAATTTTTTAATTCAAAAAATGCTAGGACCTGATCCATGACACCAAAAAATGGAAAAACAAGAAAAAATTATCATTTCATGCAATTCGCACCAAAACAAAAATAAAACATTCCACTTTATGATGATAAATTAGCAAAAATGCCATTATTCTTTTTCAATGGATCTTCTTTTATTTTCAGTTAAGCATTTCATTCTGAATATATATATTTTTTCACTTAGATAGTATTTAGTGCCCGGTGTAAATGAATTAATACGAAGTAAGTAAATAATAAGTATTCCCCTTTGTATGAGCATTTCGAATAATTATATGGATTGAATGAACATCAATCCTTTACTATCTTTCATATAAGAGATTAGCCGGCATCCTGGCATAGGGGCATCACCTCTTCCCCTAGAGCTGGTAATCCTGGCTTCGAGTCCCGGTTCGGATATGGTTTTTCTTCTGTGTTCTATCTGTAAGATGTATAAATGTGTCTCCCTGTAAAAAGAGGTTGTGCAAGCGACTGGGATGAGTGAGTGGCTAAGTCGTACTGTTGGCCCTAGTTGGCGATACTTCAAACAAGAGACGCTCCTTTCGGCTTAAAGCTCGCTGATGCATCGGTAAAGCCTGTCCATGGCAAGTGCCACAAAAAAAACAGCAACAATGCATCAGAGATTGTTTTATTTTTGACGTTAGACTTATTGTATTACACAATTTTTCAAAATAAAATTCATTACTTATCCCACTCTCCTCCACTATAAATCAGATGAAAATCAAACGAAAGTTTCAACACTCAGCCTAAACTTTCTTTTAACGTTATTTTACAAAAAACCGTATAATAAATTGTTATTTTCAGTCAATATGATCACTTGTGTGGACTGATATTACACGAGTGTTTCGGCTTTGAATATTTGAAATTAATCAGCATCTAAAGACTGCCAGACGATCTTTGATATGAAAGACAGTTTTACATCTGCATTACATTTTACATTTGCTAAATCACATTGGAACTTAAAGATATGGACACACTCATTACAATCCAAAAATATATTTTTCAGCTTGGAATAAGTGATTGAAATATTGAAGTATTCATTGAGATTGGTGTTCTTATTTCATTGTTATTGAAGAGCTGCAAATTTTTATTTTATTTATTGTTACGGTTCTAGAATTTATGGAATTCCTTAAATTCACAAATTTAAATTCTAACAACAATGAAAGAAATTTTTAGTGATCAATCTTAGAAAAAATATGTAAAAATCGCTTAAAGTATTGGAAAAAGGCGACTTTCCGGAAAAATGCTAAAATTTGTCCCTTTTTTGTTGTTGTAAATCATATGACCGGCTTTAGAAATGTCTGGAGAAGCAAATTTGTACTGCAACAATCCTGTATGTAGTAAAATTTACAATTCTTTAAGAGTTTTAGTGCATATTTGAAAGTAACGTAGTTTGCTCTATATAAAAACTTTTAAAGCAGTAAAAGAACCTGAATGGGATATAGGAATTCTATTCAGCAATTATCAAATCATTTGAATGATATTTATTGTTATTATTTCTATCTTAACTATTACTGATTTCTATTATCACCTTTCACTCCTTGCATATAAAAATAAAATATTAGCTTTCTGTAGCTGAAAATTTAAATTAGCTTGAGAACGGTAGATATAAGTCTACAAGATGTAGAATATTTTTTTGAAATCTTTCTACAAGTTAAAAGAAACACATAAAAAATTCAAAACTTATAGAAATAATGTTTTTAATCCATACATCATTAATTAGAAACACTATTTCAAGATTATTTCTTTCTCTTTGGAAAAATATTTACAAGTTTAATAAGTCGTTACAAGTTTCTTATAATTAAATAATCACTTTCATCATCAATCATCACAATATTATTCCTATAAATTCTATATTTTTTAAATTACTTTTTCTCTGAAATTTTAATTTCAAAAACCATAATTTGCATTTATAAATAGATACCATGTTTTATTCATCGACTAATTTGTAAAATGGAAACTTCTTACTCAAAAAAGTAACTTAATAAAGGATTATTAACATAATACAAAATAATAATATATTGTCGAATAAAGAGTCCAATCAATTTTCATTAGTTATGTCTGCGATATATTGTAAAGACACCTTCAGAATTAAAAGTCTGGTTGACTGCATTCATTAATAGAACTAGGATTAGGATAGTTTTAGAAGGAAAACATTTTTATAAACATTTTATTTGTTGGGAGGAAAGATTCTGAAATATTTAATATCATTTAAGGACAGATAAAATCAAGAAAAAGAATCATTAAAATAAATTGTTTAAAAGGAAACATATCCTTATTGCAGTAAAAAGTGTTAAGCTTTCAGAAAAAATTTCTTTACAGGCTTGTAACATTTTTAAGAATTTATTTGAGAATCTTTTAATACAATTAATAAGAAAAAAAACTAGAATTTTAAATATTTTTAAATATTTTTATGAGGACTATGCTTATTATTATTAAAAATCTAATATTTATTCATGGGTTATAAATTCTGAAAATTCAGTAAATGGTCAAAATATTTAAATAATTTTTTATGCTAAATTTAAAATTTTAGATACATTAAAACCAAATCAGGAAGAACTAATTTTGAAAACAAAAAAAGAAACATTTCAGAAACAATATTGATAGTTAATCAAGTATTAACATTTCCCATATTTTTCACAATTAATGATAGTTAATATTTCGATAGGAGAAATGCTCATTTTAAATTTATAAAAACATGTGTCAAATAAATTTTAGGATTAGGGGATCCAGATAACAACGTCTTAAGTTAATGTCAATCCAAATTTAAAAACTTTTTTTTACCAGTTTTAAAGTCAACAATGTTTGTCACTTATTTAAAAAAATGAATTAATATATGTTTTTCGTAAATCTTATTTTGGGATAAATACACTAAAAAGTAAAACGCATTTTTATTAACTTAATTATAAAAATTTAAAAAAAAAACGTATATTTGTAATAATAAAGTAGGAATAAAAAGTATAAAGAAGATAAAGAATTAAGGTAAAAATAGTTATTTTGTTATCTCAATCTCTAATGAAAGTATTGCATAAATTTCTAATTATATAAAACTTAGTACTAAAGGCATTTAGTATAGCTATAGCTATTATAGCATTTATATTACCTTTGAATCTTGATCAGAAATTAACTGCTTTTGACTATCTAATATACATTAAGACTTTTGAAAATAAATATTATTTTTAGACGATAATCTCTCCGTTGAAGGAACTTGATCGTTAATTAATATATTTTTTTAAAAAGATAGAAACTTGAATCTTTTTCTTATTAATTTTATAATTTGTTCTCAATAAAATGTACATTATTTCAAAATTGCATTTATTCAAAAAATTATTTCACTTCTCATTTAATAACTCGAATGAAAAATAAAATCAATTATTCCTTACTCTATTAAAATTAATGTGACTTGGAAAGTTTTTTTTATTTTTAATTTCATTTTAATATATTTGATATAAATACTTCATCTTAGAAGGAACAAAATAAGTTAAAAAAGTCTTTAAATGAAAGAAAATGATTCAAGTTCGTTTTAATGAATTTTGTTATTTTTTGGTCTTTAATGCATTAACCAAATACTTTCTTCCAATTTAAACAGTGTTTAAAATAAGCAGAAAAGAACACTTATTAGTATTTTAATTGTTTTTAAAAATATTTCTCATGAAATAGTCCTTTAAATAATAGGTAGTTTTCTTATTAGATTATTTTTAGAATTAAAAACTAAACTTTTTTTATAATAAGATAAATTCATTTATGCTGTCTAGATTCGAAACTTTTTGATTATATTTATTTGAAATGAGTTCTAATTTTTCCTTTACTCTCTGGTGGAATTCAATTAATTTTTGACAAGAAATCTCAATTTTTAAAATCTATCTATTTTATTTTATAATTTTTTGTGACTGAAAATGAAAATAAAATCTCTTGAGTAAATGCCAAAAGCCATAGCACGATTCCTTCTGATTTTTTTTTGTGACAACGGAGGATATATTTTGAAAATCGGGCAGCAATGGAAGTGATTCATTTTTTTGAATTCCTAATATTAGTTCACATTCTACGTTTACATATCTTGTTCAAATTAGATTTAAGTGGATGAATAAAATACTTTTTATTCATCCACTCAAGTTCAAATGCATTTTTTAAAGCTTGTATTGCATGACACTTCATGTTAATAAAGTCTTTTCAAATATTAATTCATTAATTAAATTTAATTAATTTTTACCACTTTAAATAGAATTTTAGCAGATTTTAATGAAAATTGGAATCAATAGCCCGTAGGCCAATCGGTAAAAGGCAAGGATTTAAATATTTTTCGCTTGAAGGTGAAGAATGCGAGTTCTAATGATTGAATTCTTGCGAAAACCAATATTTTTTTTGATAAATTATTGATATTAATTGCAATTATTTAATAAAAAATAACTAAAATAAATATTTCTTTTGCTCGACTAAATAGAAATTAATTTTTTTTAAATATATTAGTTGCTTAAAGTTATACTTAACTTTAGGTTAAATGGTAATGAAAACTTACAACGTTAATATGCTATTTATATAAATAAAATAAGTGTAGCTCATTAAATTCGCTTATATATTTTCTTCTGAATATTTAGATATTCTTAAATGGAAATATTTGCGATAAATATATAAATTCAAGAAAGTGGAATCTGAAAATAGCCTTTACCAATACTTTATTTTAAAAAGCAAAAATTTCAAAAAAAAGTTAACATCATTTTCTTCATTAAAAATATTAAATTACAAATAATGGCTTTTGAAATATTGTTAATTTATTTTAGAAAATTTACTTTCATTAAATCTAAAAATTGGTTAGAATTAAAGATAAAAATATTTTTGAACGTTCTTGTTGTAACCTTCTGCTTTTCTTGCGTTTATTCTCGTGAATGTATTAGAAATTTTCCAAATTGTATTTTTAAATTTGTTTTATGTGAAAACAAATATTTTTTATCTATTTTTAATACAATTCTACATAATTATTCATTACTGAACAGGTTACAATTGCTGAGAAATGTTAAGACTTAAGATAATCTGGGCAATAATTCCCACATATATAATAAACAGCAAATAAATGTAGGATTTTTTTTTGTTTATCTTTAAAAACTGGACACACACAACACAAGATTTTACGATAGAACATTTAAGTTTTGGCCTCTTGAATCCACGGACCGTAAAATATGTGTCAGACATGCGCAGAAAGATGGGAAGTGAATCGTAAAACTTTCGGAATATACGCCTGTAATTCCTTCGGTTTATCCCTCTGTGTTCATTAGAGAGGAAAAGTTTTATGGCTGCTTCTGGACATCGAGATATTTTGGACCACTTGACCATTCCCTGGCATTCTGGGAATTCCTATCTGGACTTCCAGATTTAAGGCTTTATATCAAGTTTTGGAAGCATTATAGATTTAACATCAGACCATTCGAAATTAATGTGAGGATAAAATATGGAAATAAATTCTGAATGACTTAAAGAAACTAAATAAAAATTAGAAAATTCTATTAGTCATTTTAGGTTCATTATGAAAAAAGAATACACAATATTTAAGTAATATAATTTTTTGAAAATTTTAGAGTTTTCTTAATAATTACGCAAAAAAATGCATACATTTATTATGTTGTATAAGGTTAAGAACAATGTACAATGACAACTCTAGTGAATGTATACAAAACTATAATATTAGGCTGAGAAAAAAGAAATACATTATTATTTTACAGTCATCTACCGAGAAAATAATGGATTTCTTTTTCCATTATTTTCGACAATTCCATATTGGAAGAAATAGAAAATAATGGAAAGAAATTCATTATTTTCTAGGTAGATGGATGCAAAATAATAATGGATTTCATTTTCCCCAACCTAATATTTGAAGATTACTAATAATCCTCCTAAGTAATGTTTCAAACGATATTTGGTTGGAGCTGAATATATATATAAGGCTGGTCAAAAGAAATCCATTATTATTTTACAGTTCTATATATACAGTTAACACACACACACACACACACAT
>JAOUZG010046766.1:0-25602 GCA_026289955.1 Argiope argentata | reverse complement strand
TTAACACACACACACACACACACATATATATATATATATATATATATATATATATATATATATATGAATAAACTTAAATTTTGAAATGAATTTTAACACAAATCTTTCATGGAAGGCTCCGTTGTTCTTTTTGTTTGTTTTTTATAAAGAAGGATAACTTAAAAATCCATATTTTATTCAGGGATATCCTTTTCATTTATTTATTTATCTCTTTCCCGTTTTACAAACTGATAGCATTTTCATATCATCATAGAGTGAAAATTACCAGATGTTTAAGTAGGTATAATAGCAAGCAAAATTCTGTAGTCAGATGTGTGACCTGAAACTCGTATAAAAGTATGATAATTAAATTTGAGACATTCTTTTTAATGTTTTTAGTTGAGTTGCTCCAAATATTCTCTTAATACAAAAAATTCGATAGTTGCAAAAGAGTAAATAATAATTTTTCGCATTTTTACATGTTTATAATAACATGGCAATGAAGAACTGGCACCTTAGTTTAAAAATGGATCAAAATTTTGCTAAATTTTTGAATAACGTAAACACAAAACTATTAAAGTTTCAAATTGTACAAAGAAAAATTTGAATCTTCAGAAATTAAAAAAAATATGTTTGGGTTTTCTTAAATTTATTTAATTAATAGAATTCGTTATCATGAATCTACAAATAATGCTCCTAAAATCAGTATAAAACAGCATATAGGTGTAGAAATTGTTATATGATATACATTAAGATATATATGAAAATATATATAGGTATAATTTTTATAATATGTAACTCTAGCATCAATCGTTTTTGAATTTCATATAATCATGATATTCATTAAAATAATACAGCTGAAATCTCTACAATTTTATTTCATTCTCAGAAGTAGAAAATACTTCTTTTTAAAATACCAAAATATTAGAAATAATTTACAAATATTCAAAAGAAATGTATACACTTTGCTGAATTCGCAACAAGGAACTGTAACTAATTGCATTTATTATCTCAAATAATAGAAAATATAATTTTATGTTATTTAGAACCTTCATCCAACGGAAAGGATATGCCCATCCCTAAAAGCCGTTAAATTCACTATTGGATTATCATTAGAGGATGATCTTACATTTTTGTAAAAAAGATTGACATAATACATCAATTAAAATATATTTGCGCATATCTAAATCTGCGAGTTTTTTACAATTACTCATTAACTCGATATTAGCTAATTGTGAGTTTTTGATGGTCACAAATCAGCATGAAGTTAATAGTATTTGAAAATCTAATTTGCGTATTAGAGTTATTTTTCCAGAGAAAATAAAACAAAAACTTTACAGTGAGCTAAACTTTTAACCACAAAATTACAAACCAAATTTTATGTATTTAAGTCATTTCGTTGTTGGAGTAACCTAGTTTTCTAAAAGTGTAAACCGGCATACAATCAACCTTTGCATTAACTTTAAATTCTAAATTTTTAAATATGTTAGTTTCATTTTTGTGCAGTATTTTTATTTGTAATATTAAAAAAATATTTTGATTTGAAATTCATCAAACGAAACACTGAGTTGATTTTTTTTTCATCAGTGCTAGAATTAAGATTTTTAAAAATAGCATTTTTCTTTGGACATCATCTTCCAAAAGTGAGTTTTGTTTCTGCTTTTTTCATTTTTTCTATTTATTTACATTTGTGTATGCTAGTAATTGTAGTAGACTGATTGAAATAAATTCATACTGTTGAAACATACCGAATTATATGTTGAAATATTTTGGAGAAAATGCATTTCATATTAATTGTTTTTTATCTAAAAAATTAATAATCTGGACAGTAAGGTCACCAAAGGTGGCTAGTTTGGTCAATCAAGAGGAAAATGCAAGAGTTAGTAAGTCAATCTGTAAATAATAATAAACTAAAATACTTTAAAGCCAAACAATCATCAGAAGGTATAACACTTTTAAAAGTTTTTAGAAAAGAACGCATTCTTACAGTTAAACAATCGGAAAGAAACGAATAGGAATCACCTAATCAAGCTATTTCTTAATTTTAAGATTCTATAATATTATAAATTTTTAAAACTTAAAATCAATTAATGTATTGAATTATGTACTTTCCTTTAATAGTAAAATACAGTGAAAGAAAGCTCGAAATAGTTTAAATCTTTTATTATCAAATGCTGGATTTTGAAAAATGTTTGTTATTAAATTAACTATATGACACTATTTATCAATATTATGATAAATAATTTTAAATGACGATTTAGTAGAAAGTTCTGCAAAGAAAAATGATCAATTTCATTTGACAGGGTACTCCTTTTATTAGAATTTAATCTTAGACATTTGATCAAAAGAAAACCTCTTCGTTTACATTATTAGAATATTCAAATTGATGTAAGTGGATTCAAATGTTTATAAAAACGCATTGATAAATTCCTTCAAAGCTTTGAATTATTTCCTTTATTTTGAGAATTTTTGGTCAGAGAAGCTACTTTTGAAACTTATAAAAGCATTGAGAAGAAATAAAAATTAATAATAGAAGAATTATTTTTTTTATCAACTTTCTTTTGTCAAAAGAATGATCCAATAGTTTTAACTATTCTTCTTGGAACACGTAAAATAAAGCAAAGAATCAAGAAAAGAAATCAAAAGTTTGTTAAATGAAACGTATCTGATTAGCGAAAAGTACTTGTTCTTCTGAAAGATTTCTTTTGCTGTGTGTTTGAACCAAAATGAACAAATAAAAGTTTGACAGGTACTCTTTTTCTTTTCGAACATTAAATGTGAAAAGCAGTATTTTTCCGAGATCGTTCTATAGTTGACTTAAGATGAAAAACAATCGGAAATAACTTAAAGGATGAAGTTATTATAAAGAGAAGAAGTTTTAGTGTGATTAGGAAAAAATCATTTTAGTTTTAATGATGCTTTACATTTAGGTGCATGAATTAAAACAACTGGGCTTTTCGCAAAGTTAAATATTTATTTAAGAATTAAAGTTCCTTTTTTAAAAAAATACTTATTCATTTATTCTCAGATAATTTCATTATATGATTTATTTTGATAAAAAAAATATGAAAAACTTAAAAGAACCATTCAAAATCGTTATCATAAAAAATATTATTTTATTCGAATTCCAAAAGTGTTCTTTTGATTCTTCATAGAATTCAAAAAATGAAAATATCTTAATATAAATTAATGAAAAATATGCTATTCACTAATTCGAAATTTAAAACTAGGACATCTTTCTTAAAACCAATTAATTCTGAAAGTGATTTAGATTAAATTTTTTATCACCATGATATGTCATGGAAGTTTAAAAGGTGGGTTATCATTTTTGTGAACTCTCTCCTTATCAGAATCAGAATCTTAGCTTTTAATAATCTTTAAGAAGCAAGAGAAGTAAATGTATAATTTTCTGCTCTTTGTAAAGTAAGAAAATATAAATTATCTGAGGGGTAGTTGGTGTCCTTTCTAATTTATTTATTACATTCCTATATCCTATATACTATATCCTACATTATCCTATATTCTTAATATGCAAGATTTTATTTTTTTCAACATTTAAACAATTTTGAATACAATATTAAAAATTAAAGGTAAGAAAAAATTAATTAGCAAAATATTTTAAATATATTTTTGTTATAAATAAAAATATAATTTCATTTATTCTAATCATTTTCGACTTTTTAGTTCTTAAATTGTAAATTTTTAAATATCAAATTTGGTGGAAATTGGAAATTTTCCTTATGTGTATTAATTGAAGATGCTACTTATTTTGGAATCAAAATATAAATAAATTAATAACTTAATTATTGGTTATATTCTAAAAGTGATTAAATTTATAAGTCAACTAACTATAGATGTTCAGAATTTCAAAATGTTGCAAATCAGAAAATGTCAATGGGAATCAGTTACAAATCAGAAATGAATTCAGTTATCAAATTCAGCACTTATAAAACCCGATAGAAATTAAATAAAAGTGTTTCTTAATTGTACAATAAATTTTAATCGACTAATATAATATTTTAAAACTATGTTGATCATATTTACTATTTATATCAAACTGCATTATGCAAAGAATGGAAAACTAAGACACTGAAAATATTATTGTGCAATTACTTGATACAGTCTGATCAAATAAGAGGGTAGAGCTTAAAGACAATTCCTCTATTTACAGCCTTATGTACATAAAAATAACTCGTTCTCATCAGGGTTAGTATGATAAAAAATATTTACATCACAGTTGACAATCATATATGAATAATTCCTAGATTAATTTCGAAGAAACAACCTCACAAGAAAAGCTAACAGGCTGTTAATTCATCAGGCTACTGCATGGGTAGCTCAAGGAATCCCCCAATCGTCATCAGGTGGATCTTAACTCAGAATCCCGAATCACATGAAGCTTCTCTCAACTCCTTAAAAACGACGATTCTTTGAATCCTCGTTTCTCTTCCAAATATCTCGCATTTTATTTTCTGTCAAAACTCGAACTCCCATTTTCACATTTGTGCAATTGAGCTCCTTGTTACCCAATAATTGTTTACAAAAAAAAAAACCTCAAAGCTTTTCAGTTGATAGTGAGAATATTCGTTAATGTTAATTCGTTAATCCTCTTAGCTGACTCTTCACAATGAAAATAATAAAAATTTACATCCATAGGTTCTGATACTCTTCCCCTTTTACGATACGATTTATTTTCTTTTAACGACGAAAATACAGGTGTAATTCTTTATCTGGTATCAAATGAGGGACCAACTAGAAGAGGCAATCTAAAGACACTTACTAATGTTAAGGTGTTACACAGGTGATGCTACAGATGCCCGAAAATGCCAATTATCAAGTGTGGTAACCAAAGAAAGTTACAGTGGTCCACAGATTTCTCTGGGCAAAGGAGCTGAATCTTTACAATATTTAATTCTGTCGTATTTAAATTTAATGATCACTATTTTTAAATTAAATTTCATTTTAAATAAAAAAGTACATACTAATTCATTTTATTCATCTGCATTAAAATAGCAAAATATACTCTTAAGTCAAAAGTAAGCATCTTTAAAAATTTTAAATAGTTAATCCTAAATTATCTGTTTATGTTTTAATTAAAAGAAAGGAAGATAAATATATGAGGTAATCAGGAAATCAAAGCAATCTCAAATTAAAAAGGAAAGTAGAGTTAATCTGTAGATAATATAAAATTTAAATGGATTAAATACTTTAATAAAAGTTCATTATAATATTTAATTTGAAAAATTAGAAATTGCTACAATTTTTGATGAAACTGAATCGTCAACTTTATTATGAGGATTTTAAATAAAGCTTTTAGTATTTTCCCTATTATTGCAGAATAAATGCAAATATAAAAAACGTCATCGAAGAAAATTTTAAAATATTATTTTTTGAAATTGTTTGAAATACTTCACTGAAACTTATAGCTATAAAATAAAAATTATTTAAAGAATTGAAGTTTTCTTTTATTTATAAGTTGACAAATACGGATATTTTTAAAATTTAAAATATATTATCAACATAATATAAACAATCAATTATAATTAAAAGATTATACTTAAAATATAAAGAAACATAGTTAAATATACAGAGATAGTTAACATAATATTTGTAAAAGAATTACTTTGAAAATATTCTAGGAAAAATATTTTGATTATTGCTAATTTTTAATTCTAGAAAAAAATCTAAATATATTTTTGGGTTTGATATAAATTTCGAACGCATTTTTGTTTATTTATTTGACATCTGCCATACTTAGGAACTTATTCGAACTCTTTATTCTCACAATTTGACTCTACATTTCATAAGAATGCTTTTTTATTTTTATTCACGAGAAGAATTTCATCTGTGCATCAAGTTTCATTCCTTTAAAGTTGGAAAAGTTTAATTCTTTTTTTTAAGGAATTCCACTTATTCATCTGAATTTGCATTTAGATGAACCGAGCCAAGACTACTTAATAAAATATCCTGAAATGAAATGTAGCGACAAATTTTAAGAAAAGTTAATATTTTATGAAGCATTTTTGAAATAAAAAAAATTTAAGAAAATAGAAACTTAACTAATCATTCAAATCTGAAAAAATTATTTTGGAAGGCTGGTAATTTTAAAAATTCAGTTAATAAGGCCAATGAACTTATTTATTCTAATAAAACAATAGATAGCAACAAATATTATTATCATATTGAGTTTTGTTATCTATTTTAAAATCAAAATCTATTTGAATCATTAATTGATTACAGTTAATAAACATTGTGTGAATATTGCTAGCGAATGAAATAATTTAAGAAGTTTGTGAAGAAAATATTAATTAGCAACAACAACAACAACAAAAAAAAAGAAATGATTTTCTATTTTCAAAAATTTACTGAATACTATTTTAAATTAATAGTTCAAAATTACCATTTATATTTCACAAAAATGAAACTTTGATTATTAACGTGAACATTAAAAATGTCCAATTTGAATAAAAAAAGTTATTTTTTTATTTTTTTATTGATATTTATTTTATAAGGGTTAGTGATATTGAACACACGGTATCTTCAAAAACGGTAAATCATTCGAAAATTTCATTCTTTTATAATAATTAATAATTAGGAATTTGATAAATAAAAACTTTCTTGTTCACTTAAACCTAAAATAAAAGAAATATTTTTTTGAAATGGATCTCTATTTATTAATTATTCATACTGACTACTACAAAAGGCCACTTGAAATATGAAAGGATGTAAAGCTCTGAACAAAAGTTAAATTCCCAGTAGAACTTCCAGAAATTAAAAGTAAGTGTAAAATTCTTAAAAATTAAAGCATATGCTTAAAAATTTTATTAAAAAAATAGTCTTAAGTAGATAAAGAACAAGTTTCTTTTTTCTAGTGTTTGAAAATGATTACATATTTTTTGGAACTTTAAATTTGTAGCGATGAACATTTAGCTTGATGTCTAAAGAACTACCAGCGTTTTTCAGAATTTGAAGAACGGTGTAGAAATAATGTTAACCAAAATTATTTATTGTACTGGAAGAGACGGACTTTTAGGAGAAGTATACAAACTTTTACGAGTGGGTGGTGGGCTTCATAACAACGAGTACACTGCCCATGAAGTATGTGGGTATGTGAAATGTGTTTAGGAAAAAGGGAAAGTGGGTCATAAAATTTTCAGAATATAGGTTTGCAATTCCTTTAGCAAATTTCTCTAGGTCATCATGGAGAAAAAGTTTTATAACTATGAGCATTCACAATACTTTCAGTCAATTGACCGAGTTCAGCCACACAGATAATTTGAAAGAGGACTTACATATTTAAGATAACATATTATGCTTTAAATAATTTAAATAAACCCTTCAGCCTTAGATAAATTAAAGAAAGATAATTCGATTAATTTTTGAGATAATTGAAAGAACATGAATTAGGATTCTGAATTGAAGTTGAGCATTACAAGCTTATTTAGAAAAAGGAAAATTTATTTATATCAGCAGTAACCCATAAATGTTAGAAATTAGAAAATTAAAAGCTTTCTCAGATTGAATTCATTGACATGTTTTGTAAAATGAATTGCACATTGAGAAACTAGAAATTAAACAAAATGATGTCATGAATATGAAGATGATATATAAATTGAGGCACAAAATGGAAGATTCAAGAGAAAGCTAAAAAATTTTCGAATTAGAAATAGCTAACTTTTTTGAATGCAGAGAACCTTGATAAGATTATGAACATCGTTAGACTCATTGAATATAAATTTATAATTACATTTTTTAACACTTTTATGATGTGATTTTGATTATTAGTTGGCTGATTAACCAGAGCAAAAATTTTCAAAATTATAAACTAATTGATAATATATTTTAAATGGGAACTTGACTCCCTTAAATAACCATTATTTGAATTTTATATTTATTAAGAATTTGAAGTTACCACAAAAGACAACGTAGATTTTCCAAACAGCTTTATTTTAAATAACAATGCGATGTCATGGAACTTGGCTCCAACATGAAGTCACTCTTATACAGAAATAAGCATTGTAGAATATTAAAATAACATAACAGTAGTATGAAATTAATACATTCCATTTTTATAACATTTAATTGAAATAATTCTGAACCAAACCAATAAAAAGTGCATTGTATTTAGAGGCTGGCTGGTTTGGCATTTTTGGCGCAAGAAGAGCTCTAATGCTGTTAATAATAATTTGAAGAGCTCTAATGCTGTTAATAATAAAACACAGATGGCTTAACCAAATTAATAAAATTATTAAATTAATATGAGTGAAAAGAATAAAAAAAGAAATTACAAACTGTCTAAAAGACTTTCTCAAGGATCACTTACAAGCAGGGATTCAAACAAGATATATTTTCTATGAAGGGTCTGACTTTAGTCCAAAAAATATTCATTTGCTCATGACCAAAAAATCCCCAGAAATTGGGGCCTTTCAGATAAACCAGTGTAGCGAATGATACGAACCTGCGAGGCTAGGGCCAGGAGCCGAGTAACGTGACCATAAAAATTACTTCTATATTGTAGACGTTATCTGGCTTATAAGGCTAATGCTACAGCGTTTTCCCGCCAGTGAATCGGTGAAGAAGCGAAAGATTTTTGCATTACGTCAATTGTTATGGTAAGTTGCGGCTTGTTTGTTAAGTGAGTCTGACGATTTTTTGTTTTTTGTTTTGCTTTGCTTACGACAAGTGAGTCTGACGATTTTGCTGCTGATAGATGGCCCCACAACTTTTGCGTTGTCAAGGTCACCAATGTAGTGAATGAAGGCGACGATAGGGCCAGTAGCCGAGTAATATGGCCATAACACAGAAGTCGATTTCGGTATAGTAGATCTTATCTGGCTCATAAGACTAACGCTACACCAGTATCACGAAAATAAAAGAAAAATAATAAAAAACAAGTAAATAAAAATAATGAATAAAAGAGAATTTTTCTTAATATTATATAATTTATTGTCTTATCTAAGAATCAGTTTTGTACTTGCTGAATCAAAGAATCTAATATAATTGAACCACCAACAAAAGATATAATATTCATTTGAATCCAATATCAACCGATGAATCGTTTCTACGAACTCGAACGTTATTAAATGAAGGAGACTTTGAGACGAGACATATGAAAGAAGAAAAAGAAGTTAACTGAAAATGTGGAATTAGAGTTGCTTTCTATTGGAGGAGACAGAGGAAATAAAAGCAAATCAGGCGAAAGTCCTTTCCTTTTCTTTCCAAAATCAAAATGTACAGTAGCAAGAAGCAAGACATTACGGAATGGAAAAGAGATGGAAACGAAATGGATAATACAGAAGGATGAGGTGAATATAGATCCTCTTTCTCGAAAAAGCACTTTCTGTTTTGGATATATATACCGCTACATTTTCATGAAACAATATGGTCCATCTTAAATTGCATTTTCGATCAGCAAATTGAAAACTCACCCTTTAGAATGCTGAACAATTTTCTTTTTCCTGTAGACAATGATTTTTTCTTTTTCTAAATGTGATTATTTTACAGTAATATTTTTTTAAATATGTAATGGTAGATCATAAGCTCAGTTTGTTTTAAATGTAACGGATATTATTTGAATTTATAAAAGATGGTTACAATATAAAATTGAAATAAAACAATTCAAAAAAGGAATATTACTATTTCAATTATTTATTCAATATTTTGTTCGCAAATTTTCATTTATTTTAAATTTACTAGAAATGGATGATGATAATCAATTTTTATTTTTTACCCTTGTCATTGTTTAATAAGCTAGTTTCAGGTCATAAGTGCAATCAGCTAGTTTGCCAGATGTAAAAATATTAAGAAATAAATGTAAATAATTAAATTATATTACATTTAATTTGAATTAAATTTCTTAAGCATGACTTGAAATTCATGTTTTCCTCAGCAAAGTATTTTTAAACATCAAATACAGATGGATATTAAAACTATATTATTTTTATAGCATTACACATGACTTGTTTTAGGCAAACTTGAATCTTCCAAACAGAATCGATAATCCAATACATTTTTCAATAATAAATATGACCAAACTACATGTTCAAAGCAAGTAATTGATAAAATTTGATGAAGCTGGAAATAAAAATATCGATGCTCTTAACAAAATTTGATGTAAATTAATTTTACTACTGTATGCAATTGTAAGATTAAAGCTAATATGAGCCTTAATCCTACTACCATGATGATAAAAATAAAATATTTAACCGTTAAAGAAATACAGCAATGTGATTTCCAATCAAAAATGAAATTTTTTCGCAGCAAAACTCTAGATACTTTTAATGGTTGCTATCTGGATGATTACAATTTTTAAAAAATAAAATAACATTTATTTAATATTATTCACAGTAAAAAAATAAATAGTTATATAAATGTTAAAAAAATTATATAAATTAAAAAACCTAGTTAGCAATTAAAGCAGTAAGATGTCTAAATACAAATTAAAGTAGTAAAAAAGCAATAAAACAATTATTGCTGTTCACGGGCGTTTCTTCCTAAAAGAAAAAAAATTCAATTATATGAACTTTTTTAGTTAGTAACGTTTCATATAAGATAAATAAGATATTAATATACTATTTTTAAAATTACTTGGAACAATGATATATGATCAATAAATAACACCCAATATAATTGTCAAAAGTACGACAAGCAAAACGGTATTTAAAAGATTCAGCAGTTGTTTTAGTATAGCTTGTAGCATTTAAGTTTAAATTTATTATCATTAAAAAGCATCTTAATTTTTTTTCAAATTAACTTCTACTAAACTTAACTTCTTTCAAATTAACTTCTACTTCTTAACTAGTAGAGAAGTAAATATAAATAAATTAGTCGAATAATTAAAAATGTTAATCTAAAAATGTTAAAATAGCGATTTGGTATCAAGAACAGATGAATGTACAAAATTTTCTCATGTACATGAGATAAATAGGGTAAAAGGGATTCAAAACTTCTGAAGTATATATATAAGTATCAAACAAATCAAGATAAATCAAAGTTTATAAGGATATCAGGTTTATTTCCGATAATCATAGTTTTTGAAGTATTAGAAAATATTTACCAAAAAGCGTTTATTTAAAACCAATACTCGAATCCATCTATGCACAAAGAAAATCCACACAGATTCCATCAAACGATTTATCTAAGTAATTCCTCTTCTTCTCCATTAATCCCCCTTCCAAAATTATCGAATATTATCCGATATGTAACGACAACCCTTTGAAATAAATTCAGGCCTCTCACGTATACTCCGATATCGGAAAGGGCGATATTCCAACAATGGGAGCATCGACCATCATTTCGAGACTTTAGTTCGGGAGATACGTGCCTTTTCCAATGAGACACTTAGACTGTTTATATTGAGGAGTTTATCACGTACATTTTTCTCGAACGTGCCGATACGTTTTTGAATCATGTCTGTATGGAAAGGGGAGGCTTGGGCAGAATGAAGTCAGATAAAAAGCAAGTGCATGGCAAGTGCTACTAATAACAAAATCAAAAGGTGGATATTTTCAATATGTAAAGTATTTGTTATCAGATATTAACACTTTCAGCGCATAAATAGCGCGCTTCTGACTTATACACTACATTAAGAGTTTGCGTCGCTGTTTCTCATAAATAATAGTTATATATATAATACTGAAACAATATCGAATTATTATAAAAGTACTTGAGTAGATAACGAGTTATTTCGTTCCTTGCTACGAAAATGTTGTATTGTTATAAATCATATTATTGAAATTAAAGAGTTAGGACATTGTAAAATTTTATTGGAATCACAAATTTGATGTTCATCCTTTTTGTAAATAAAATATTTATCTGAAAAAATTATGGTTTTGAAATCCATTGATATAAGCTGTTCAAGGAAAGTTAATTACTTTTGTTGAAAAATATTTTAATCTTTTATGGTCCGTGTGTATAGAAAACGTTGCATATATTCCTTAATAATTAGAGCTTGATTTTGTCGATGCTATACTTGTTTACTTTTATTAGCAATAGATTATTGTTTGTTTAAGCTCAGAACAAGAAAAGAGTTTCAAGTATTAAAGTATTCAAATACCAGTTTAATGATTTTTTTTAGTTTGAAGAAACATTTAAAGCAGATTCATCTTTTTTGAACTTAAACAAAGAAGTTTGACTAGAAAATGAAGCAAACTCACGAATCCTCTAATAATAATTCCCAATATAATTGTAACAAAGAATTAATAGTTCAGGAGTTGAGCGATGCTGGAAAATATTTGCAATTAAAGTATAGGAATGATTATTGTTTTTTAATCGTGAAATAGTAAAAAATCAGATAATTTTTTAATGTTATATTGCTATTTTCAACAACTCAAGCCTTGACAACCCATTATCTCGTGAAATTAACAATGTGCATAGATTATCTAAAATACACCTCATGAAAGTATAACATTTCCATTTTTATTTCTTAAATTTCGTTGGAAATCACATAATTTGTATTATTTACTTTTATAAATAACGAGAAAAAAATGAGCTACCAGGTCTTTTTTAAAACAGAATTTTTATATTTCTAAGTTGTGAAGATTATATATATATATATCTATATATATACGTAGATATATAGATATATATATATATATATATAGATATATATAATCTATCTATATAGTGATAGGAATACATCTAGGGTGCATTAATGTAAGATTTAGCTTTAGCAAGTCTTAGTAGAGCTATCATTTACAAATAAGAATATATATGCGAATAAATAGATAATAAAGTGTTTTTAAAGTACTAAAGTCTGTTATAAAGTCCTTTTTTGTACTACAATGACTAAATATAGAGAGATAGTTAAAGGCATGTCATTTTCACTCAATGCTTTTGATTAACTCTGAAATAAATCGGAAAATCGGATTAGAACATAGAATCATCAAAAGAACTTCTATTCTTTTTAATTCTTTCTGGTTTTATCTTAATGTAATAATATTTTCCCTAAATAAGTTTTCGATTCTTGTAAGCAAGTCATATTTTAATACTTCATAAAATGCCGGCATCCTGGCATAGGGGTATCGTATCTTCCACAAGATCCGTGGGTCACAGGTTCGAATTTGGTTGTTCTTCTATGTTCTATCTTTGAGATGTGTGACTGTGTCCCCCAGTAAAAAGGGGCTATGCAAGTGGCTGTGATGAGTGAGTAGCTAAGTCGTACTCTTGGCCCTAGTTGGCGTAACTTCAAAAAAAAAAAAGAGACACTCGTTTGGCTTAAAAGACGCTGATGCCTTTGCGAGGCTTGTTCATGGCAAGTGCTACTAATAACAACTTCTTGAAACTAATGTAGACGTGGCTTTATTCTAACTTTATTTCTCTAATAATAATACTTTGCACTATTGTTAATCAACAAATCATCATAAAGTTAATAAAAGTAGGAAAGGAAACTTCATTCAAAATAGAAAACAATCCTATTGCTTTATTGTGTAATTTTTCATATTATTCTTTAGAAATATTCCCATTGTTAACTAAATGTAAATAATTGAGAGAACACGAGATTTATGGAGCATGCTAATACAAAAATATTTTAGTTCCCTCTTTCTGTTTCTTTTACTTCTTTTCTGAAAAGTAATCACACTTCCAAAGCAACAAATAGGCAGATATTTATTACTTGGCTGCTTAGCATATTCCTTTTTCTCCAGTTTTGAAGAGAAAAAAAATGTTTTAACTACCAAAGAATTGCTTATCTTAACAAAACATAGACTTCTAGAAATTTTTTAAGTAATTACTTTGCTCCAATTGAGAACTCCAAATAGAAGCTTTGTTTTCTTTAATTAAGTGCGGGGATTTTTTTTCTTTTGTAAATTCAAAAGATCGCCATGGAAACATACAAATAAATAAATGGAGTAAAAACCAATACTTAGATTTAGATGTGGGACTTCATTTAATTACTATATTATGGTGAATTGGGGAATTTTTAATAAAAAAATTAGCTAAAGTTGTTATTTTCTTCTATTTGATATGTTCTTTTGAGAAGAAAATAAGCTTATAATGTATGTGAGTATAATCATGTTCTGAGAATTTATCAAACAATTACCTTTTACCCGACTTTTACTAACTATAATTAACCGACCTGAATAACATCAATAAAATTAATGATCGCTATGCTCCCAATTACTCTTGAAATTATGGATAAAAGAGAACAGAAAGTTTCGCCATTTCAAAGGATTGATTTGAAGAAAGTATCTATAATGATATGAAACCATTGCTCAGTGCCTCAGGGCTATTTTCCTTCTTTCAGATACAGTAATCTTTTTCAGTGTTTAATTTCTTCCGGATATTCTCAAGAATTGTTGCTTTTTTCCGATAAATATACATTTTGTTTCATAATTTATAAATTAGAATACATTTTGTTATCAGGTAAGAACATGATGTTATTTTTGGGATGAGGTTTTTGGAGTCAACAAAAATCCGTAGGCGAAAAATAAAAAAAAATTATTATCTGCTCGAGCATTTCAAAAAATCACCTTTTAATAACTCGACGCCATTGAGTTTATAAAAGCTTCGATAAAAAAATAAGTTAAGGACAACTGCAAATAAAACCTAGAAAAAATGTCATTTTGATTATTTGAAATTATATGAAATATATGTTATTATATGAATTGAAATAAATGGGGAATGTAATATCTTTTTAAACAATAAATGCGAAACAAAGTTCTTTTAATCTTTTACAATACTAATTCAATAAAATAATTAAAATGAATAAAAATATAATTTAACTTGCACGAGCACGTGGTGCTTGGCCGTTCAATAAATGATGTTCTGTCATGATACACTGAAATATGCATAGCAGATTTCATTTTAATCTTTTATGGGATTTTATTACCTTCAATTTGGAATAGTTCATAATAATTCCGTCAGTAATAAGTCCAGAAAACTGATATTTATAAAAACAGAAAGGAATTAATATTATGAACCAAGAGAAGAAAATATGATAGATAGAAGATTTATAATCTTATTTTTAAGCAAATGAAGATTAATTATTGAAGTTAGAAGCAGAATATAAAGCTGCATTTCAAATTGACTGGTCAATTTCTAATTCAGTAATTTTTTTTGACATTTACGGTTTCAGTAAAAAAATTTACTCAATAATAGTATCTAGTAATATAAATTTTACTATAACCTAGCCAATCTTAACCACCATTAATGACTAAATCAAGTTTGAATTTAATCAACTTAGTCAGAATTATCGCATTTAGCTTGGCACTGTTAATGTCATCAATTCTACAGATGAATAAGTAATATTCATAAATTATGGTACATTCAACACAATCGATAAATATATAAATATTTGAGAGGAGTCAAGACTGACAAAAGCCTGAATCTTTATTTTCAGATAACTCTTTCAGTTTCGTAATTTTTTCTACCTTTGCGCCAGTTTTCTGTCTTTGTATTTGAAATTATCAAATTATGCTGTCTTCAACATTAGACAGCATTATATTAGCATCAACATATAATATATAACCACATATAATAAACATTATCATACATAAACATTATATGTGGTATATACATCACATATAATAATAAGCTTTAATATATGATAAGTATTAAAAAGGTAGATATCATGTTAGATCAAGCTAATATTAATACTACCATATTGTGTTAGTTCTTAATTTAGAATAAAAGAATAAGCAGTTACATGTGTCGTGCCAATAATTACTGATAAGATTTGTCTCAACCTATCAGGATTAATTGAGAACAGTCTTTCTTCACGTGAGAATCTAAAAATGATAATTAGATCTTATTCTCACTCTTTAGAAGCCGCAGATACAAGAATATATATAACTTAGCAATATATCGTGCAAATAACTGGTGTAGAAAATAACAGTTAATAAAACCATGATAAAAATAATAGGAAATCCTATTATGTTTCATTAAGTTGCTGCTAAATTTTTTTATGTGTCTTATAGTCACTGTGATGAATTATGTTCTCTATTCCCTCATTAAACTTACAATACCTAAATGATGTATAAAATATGAAAAAAGGAAGAATAAATTATTGCTTTCAAATTATTTATTTATTTAAATACTTAAAATTTCAAGAGAAACTGTACACTTTTATGAAAGAGTACTTGAGCTCCAGTCTATTGAATTTATGGTTCATAAAATCCGTATTGGGCATGCGCAGCGAGATAGAAAGTGGATCGTAAAACTTTCAGAAAATAATATCTATAATTTTTCTGCTTTATACAGAATCATTGAGAAGGCCAGAGTATTTTTATAACTGTCGTTGGATATCGAAATATTCTGAACGTTTTTACCATGCCCTTGAACACTGGAAATCTAAGATGGACTTCCAGATTTATAGTTGTGTACTATATTTGGACAAATCATAAAATTATTATCAGCCTTGGAGAAATAAGGAAAGGACATGGAGAACGAAATAAATTCTGTTTGAATTTAGCGTCACTGTGTTCTCAACAATAATTCGGTTATTGTTGTTCCGTTATACATGGAAATCGGTTATTGTTGGCACTTGCCATGGACGAGCTCGCTGAGGAAGTCAGCGATTTAAGCCTAATCGGCATCTGTTGTTTTGTAGTAGCGCCAACTGGGGCCAAGAGTACGACTTTAGCTACTCACTCATCACATTCGTTTGCACAGCTCCTTTGTACAGGGGGGGGGGCATCCATACACCTTACAGATAGAAAACAGAAAAACAACCACGCCCGAACCTGGACTCGACCCCCTATGCCAGGACGTAGGCATATGAAAATCTATGAAATAGTTGCTTAATATTTACTTACAGAAGTAATACATTTACAGTGTTTTGTAACTTAACAAGTAAGGCGCAAATGTAAATTCTGATGACAGTTATGTAAAATAAGTTTGAGAGTTACAATTTGATAGCATATAGTCAACTTACATTAGAATGCAAGCCTTGGAGAATTAGAATTATAGAAGAATTTTAAAAAATCTAGCAGAATTAACAATATATTGTTAATCTAACATGGCAATAAACAATATGTTTAAAGTGAAATTTAAGATAAAAAGGGAAAGAAATATAATGAATCCGGCCTGAAGACTTTTTCAAGGGTCACCCTCAGGCAGGGATTCAATATACTGTTAATTCTGCTAGATCTTAAAAATTCTTTTTTTATTTTTCTTCTTTAAAGTAACATTATGTTAAATACAATTTCTGATGAAGAATAATAATTTTATTCCTTTGAAAGAAGGTTTGACTACTTTACATGCTTCTCTATAGGGATAATTTGTAGACACAGCTTTCATTATCCTGCAATGATTGCAAATCAATTCTTTTTCCATATCATAGATTCTGAAAATCAGCAAAAGATTGATTACAACACAGTGCAAAATTTTATGATGATATATGTGGCCTAAAACTAAAATCAATGCAGTGTTGGATTTGAACCATCCTTTTGAATAATTTTAGTAGTGTTGTTCAGTGTCATCTATGAGGATTGTGTTCTCTGCAGTGTATTGAATATTAAACTTTCATATCCTAACACATTCATAAGGTAAGCAGTTGTACTGTGATAACGACATATTGGCATTATAATGTAGAGTTACCATATGCCAAAGTTTATTCCTTATCAAGATAAACTTTTAAATCTCCAAATCTTCCAAAAATAAATCAAATTTTCAAAAAAAGTCTATCTGATATTTTGAAAAATACGTTCAAATAGATTTTTTTTAAATCATAGATTTACAATAAATGCTTGTGGAAATAGTTTGTCTCAAAACACAAAATATTATTCAATAATTTAAGATATAATGTAAATTATACGTCCATTGAAGTATTACTGCCTTTGTACAGAAACTTTTTAAACCTTTTTGCTCATAATGTGTTAACTTTAAAATTAATAGTATTTTCAAGATATATGAAATCTTGAAAGAAACTTGAAAGTGCGTCAAATATCATTTATATTTAATTTACTAAAATATAAATCTTTATTTAAATGATGATAAAATTTAAAAAAAATTCTGAAATATTCTTAATTCAGTTTTAATTCTAGATTTCCCTTTTACAATATTAAAGTGTTTAAGTAATTTTTTTTAATGTCCCAAATAGGACCAAAGGATTTTTCAAGAATTTTTAATTCGTATCTTTTCCTGAGAAGATTTTACTCGCTTTAAGAACATAAAATATAATTCTTCGTCCTTTTGAACTGTTATTTAAAGATAAACGCCCATGTATGCTTAAAGATGGAGACAGTTTTGGACTGTTATGACAGAAACATGATATAAAATAAATGATTTTAATTCAGAAACGAAATAAGTGTGTTTACAAGTCTTTTTCCTCATTTGCCAAATGATAGCTATTAAATAAATTTGATTTTATTACAATAGGGATTCATTTTTATCCTATTTTGAATTTGAGGCGCATTAACATACTGTTACAATCATCACTGTAATCAAACTGTAACAAATCAAAACTATAAAACTATAAATTTTGCAGATACATTAGGAAAACGATATTTGATATCGAACTCATAAAAGTTGATTAATTTTTTTTGTTATTTGTATAGACGATTGTTTCATAAGGATGAAAATTGACCACTTCTATTTGCACGGTTCTGTAAAAACGCAAAACTGTAGAATATGGACAACCGAGAATTCATTCCAATACAACCAATTACTTCTCCTATCTGAAAATGTCACTGTATGGTGCGGGGTAACGGCAACTTTTATCTTCTTTTATCTTTTATCAACTTTTATCTTGGAGGATATCATACTTGTGGTTCCCGTAACCTGCACCGTTACTGGCAACGACATTAAGCACTTTTGAGTGAACATGACCTTCCGGCACTTCAGCAGCGTCCGTGTATAGATCGAACAATATTCATGCTAGATTTCACAACTCAACGCATTACTACTCTTGTGAAGCAGTTGTTGAATGCTCATTTCGGAGATGACAGGATCATAAGCAACCAATTTCAAGCATTGTGGTCATCATGCTCTCTCGACTTAAACTTGTGTGACTCCTGGCTATGGGGTGTCTGAATAAATTTGTTTACAAGAACGGATTGAGAATTTAACAGGTTTGAAGCATCACACACCATATCCAATGTATCTGTAGAGATGTACTCAAATCTTTTGTGAAACGTGCCGCTTTGTGCTTCCATTTAGTGACGGAACAAGGCGGAGGATATATACATCAACTTATGCCTTACCACCCATTAGTACGATTTTGTTCCAAGAAACTTTTTTTGTCACTGTTTCTTTTTCTGTCACTGTTTTTATCATCACTATTTTTGCAATAGAAATGTATTCTAGCCTTTTTGCTAATATGTTTTAGTAAATCCCTAAACTCTATTGTTTCCTTTTGGCTAAAAGTATTTTTGTTTTCAACGAATCCATTTTTGGTCATTACACTTAGACCGCCATCTATAGGAAAGGATTTGCTACTATTTTTCGTCAAACAAGATTATGAAGTCTCACAATGGTTCTGCTAAATTATCATGCCATTCTGATCAGAGGTTTTAAAATTATCGATTTTTAAAATCATAACTTTAATTATAATTTCTCTGTATATTATGGAAAAAAATTATGGATCTTACAATGGAAGAAATGTAGTGAAAACGGAAAAATATTAATTGTTCAAAAAAATTAAGCAGCTTTACATGAAATTAACATTATTTTTTAAATGAATTTACATCAATTTTTTCTAAACAGCTTATTTTTTTTAGTTGAAAATTTATATTTTGAACATAGACCATAATAGAAATGTCCCTTCTTGTATTTAATTTTGGTTATGGGGAATTTAAAATCTATTATTCCAAATAATATAATAAATTGTTAAGGAAAATAATATAATAAAGAATTATTATATAAAAACTTCAGGAGTATTTGTGAGTTTTCTGTGAAATACTCAGAAAAAGGAATTTTATGACAGCTTTGAATACCGTTGCTCTAAGCACCTCTAGGAGAGAGATGCACCAAAGTAAAGACATATGTAATAGCAAACACGCATGATCTTATATTATTAGTAATGATTATCAATTGGCATCAGATAAATGTTTTACAACATGAGTATAAATGATAAGATTTTTTAAACCCACCCAATCCGAAAATTCGAAATAATAGACGTAGACACTTCAATTCCAGCGTCATTTTTTTAATGAGTGAAAGAAAAAGGATCTTTACACGAAAGTATAAAAAGTTATTAAAATTAATAACTATAAACAGTTTAAAGTTTGAAAGCGGCTAAAAAACTGCTTATTTTTGTCTATATAGTTTTTTAGTTCAACAGAGCAAAGAAATTGCACTGATTACCTGAAATTAGCAAAAGTCATAAAAAAAAAGAACAAGAATATTTGTATCAAATTTTCTCTTATCAGAACCATCCAAAAGTTTAAACTATTCCCTATCTAAAAATTAAATAAAGCGAGGAATTATAAGAAGTAAAAACTTTGCTAAATGAAACATATCTGATTAGCGAAAAGTGCTTGTTCTCTTCAAACATCTTTTGGAGTTGTGTTTGAACGGAACGCTGAATGGAAGAAAAACAAAGGAAAAAATGGTGAAATAAAGAACAAATTGAAAAAGAAGATTTGATTTTTGTTTTACTTTCTTCAGAGCATTAAAAAAGAAAATCAATATTTTTATAAACTACGTTTGAAAATCACCAGGGATTAAAAATAATTAATTATACCAAAAAATAACCAAAAAAATGTAAGCAATTGAAAAATATTCAATATAGTCTTTATATTATTTGTATATATAGGTAAATAATTTTTTACCTACAACGTTGTTTTGCGAAGTCAAATTTATAATAATGAAGATATATTTTAAAACTATTATCTATATTGTGATTTATTCTTGAAATATTTTAAAGTGCGAAATTCATTTGTTCAAAAACAATTCTTTAAACTGAAAACTATTTAGAAATGGAAAATTACTGTGTATGATTCCGGTATTTCTTTTCGTATTTAAAATTCGGAGAATATTTTAGATTCCTTAGAAATTAGGAATAGAAATTATAAAAAATAAGTAATGATTAGGAAAGGTAGTTTAAGATTGTAAGATTGTTTAAGTTCTCAATCGAAAATCTTGGTTTGCATTTTAAAGCAACTAAAAGATTTCCTTAATTTGAAGTCATGTATATTATTAATATTTAAATATCTTCAAATGGTATGATATAGAAATTTAAAGATGGGAATGAATTATTATGAAATATTTTTAAAATCATAATAATAATTTATTTTTGAATAATAATTTAAAATCATATATGTAGTTTTTAATAGCTTTTAGGAATGATCAGAAACGAATCATTCATTCAGCAAAATTTCTTGCTTCCTTTGTGAAGATTTGATAAAAATTCATTCTTTTTCTGTAAAAGATCCTTATGAGAAATATTTCTTAATTATTATTAAAATTCTTATTTATTTATTATTTAAAATTATTACAGTACCAAAAAAAACCGAGTAATTTACAAATAGATTCAAATCTATGAAAATGAAAATAAATAATTTTTTTTCACAAAAGAAAACTTTTTGATGATGTGTCAAGGGGTATAGTAGCTTCTGAGTGTAAAGACCTCTGAGGACCGAGGGCAGAGGTCTGAATTCTAGCTCTTATAAAGATGATACTCACACACTCCCTTGCACAAGGCCTTTTAATGAGGAGGGGGAATTCTTTCACACACTTTGCAGGGTTTTTACGAATTTTACCGTCTAACTTTATCGCCAAATTTAAAGTCGTTGCCAATGAGTTGCTAAACCACCAATTATGGCCATCCGGCAATGGTGTAATCCGTTGATCTTTATCGCCAAATTTATATCAGTCGCCAAAAAGTTACTAAACCTTTGGAGTCCATTGGCGAAGACGGTATAATACGTAAGTACCTTTTGAAGATAGAACACTGACAGAAGAACAGCCATTTCCTTAATCAAAATTCAAACACAAGATGTTCGAACCCTACCCCTAGACCAGGACGCCGGCAAAAATCTTTTAAAATGTAATTATATGAGAGAAAAAAAATTAGATATTTATCTTAATAATTATATTTTATGTTATTTTAATTATTCTTCATAATTATGAATACTATGAGTCCTGTAATACTTTTCACAAATTCAATACTTGGTGTCACTATTGGTATAGAATAAAATTTATTTAAATCAGCGATTTAACAGATACAAATTTTTAAATATTAAAATATTGCATTGTCATAAGTAACTCTATAAAATTCACCGAGAAAATTATATAAAAGCACCAACTATTTAATGAATTTCAGACAAATGGAATTAGGCAAAGTTGTGCAACTCTAAAACTACAAAAAAGATCTCGAGAGAAAAATAAAGACTGTATAATTTTTAAATTATTAATAATATATTTTATTGACAATAGAGTGCTTTTTGGAAGTTGCTGAGACATAGAGTACTGAGAATTTCATTTATTTAATTCTTATATGTTACAAAGAATATAAAACAAGCCGATTTGTAACATAACCTTTATCTTTTATAACTTATAGTTTTTAATTCACTTTATTCGTCCATATAAAAAACGCATCGTTTAAAGTGAAGATAGCAAAAATTAAATATTCTAAATTATTATGTATTTAAATGTATCAATATTAAAAGGTTTCTAGTTATAGAGTTATTTAAATCGTTATAAATATCGGTTTATTATTGGTAGAAATAATACCTCATTTAATAATTGGATCTGGCGACATTGTAACTTAGCTCTGTTCTGGCCAATCTCATAAAGTTAAATAGTTACTTACAAAATCATCTAGAAATAACCTGTTATCAAATCTGTAGTTTATTCCCAAAATAATTGCGATAATACCTGCGAGATCAGACAGGTTGGATCATACTAAGCGAGGAAGATTTCCTGTTTAATGTGCTAACCAGATATAGAGAACAGAGAATTAAAAATAATGAGCCCACCAGGCATGATAAAATTCAGGCGTCGGGATAATTTATCGCCAAGAGAGGATGATAATAGTGTTTAATAAGTTAATTTTGGATTATGCGCGGGACTTGGGTTAATGTCACCATTAGCCAGGAATGCATGCTATGTGGAACACGATGGGATGATATATTGTTTTATTAAATGGCTGTTAAACGTGCGATAAAGCCATATTTGATTAAAATTTTACATGATATATTTTTAAATGTCTGAAAACTCACTGTTTATTAAAATACGAAATACATGTTTTTGTTTTTATCGATGCAGTTTGAAGATTATTTCTATTATTAATTATTTTTTTATTTTTATTTTTCATTATTTTTTGTCAAGATCTCATATTTTTATTGTTTCTCGAGGTATTTTTTTAAAAATAGAATCTAATTCAACTTTAAGAAGAAGAGATAGTATCCACATTTATAATTTTGATCTAAAATTCGAATGAATAACCAAAATTATAAATTCTTGGAAAGAATATTTAATTCTACATTACTATATTATTAACAATATATAATTCTACTTTACTATATTATTAAAATTATGGTAGGTAAATTTTCCAACCAGTTTTTATATTTCTGCTGCTAAGCATTTGAACAAGTAACGTTCTTCCTATAAGTTAAATCTTGACTCTTAAAAATTTCATTTGCTGTTTAATTTTTTCAAAAATTTTAGTATTATTACTTGGACAGTTGCTCATAATCATACTGCTCATCAGTTGTACTTATTTGATATATTGGTTTATTGATAATGGAGATATCTCTCTCAATAATTGGATCTAGTGATTCTCTGAGCAGCAGATGACATTGAATGCTACTATAAACTTCCCTCGCGTCCATGTAAAAATTATGGTCATCTACAAGTTTAACTAAAATAAGTGATTTTAATTTATTTATTCACAATAAGAGTGATTAGTTTTTAGAACAATATGTTAAAATGGACATTTTAATTACGACCAACTTGAATCTACTTGATCACTGTAAGAAAAAAGAACAGTGATCAAGTAAGGCTAAAAGAAATGCAACAATCGTAACTTATCTGGGACGCAACCTTGTACAGATGTATACTGATGGATAATCTGACGAAACGATGATGAACGGTGGAGCAGGCATATCTATCACTCTGACTAATGACAAGAGGATGCAAAAAAAGTATTGGATCAGGAAAAATCACATCCAATTTCACTTGCGAACTAACGGCAATCCTGGAGGCACTTCGGACGTATATTTCTTTGAGGGATGCCGACAAAGCCAATGGGCTCGTCATTTTTTGGGACTCCTGGGTGGCCCTAGAAGCGGTGGGAAATGGAGATTCCAGGCTCGCACAGGATATTCATTACTACTTACAGGACCTTTTCCACTTTGGAAAAAGTTCTACTTTCCAGTGGATGTCGGCACACATCGGCATTGAGGGGATGGGGAAGTAGATGGGCTGACGAAAGAGGCGAGAGACCTAAACTCGGATATAACCAGCACCGTAACTTTGGGAGACGCTAATGCATTTGTGAGATACAAACTCAAGGAAAAACACATCAAACAGGAACATCAATTATGTCTCATTAAAGCAGACAGGATTATTAACAAAACTATCTGAAGACTTAGAACTCAACTTTTCTGTGGAATGACCATTAACAAAGACGGCACCAGAACCTACAAATTATGTAGGAACTGCCCAGGAAGAACTTATCCCTGAACACATCTTTTTTGCCCGACCATCATAAGAAGCTTACAGGCCATTGATAAATCTCTACAATGACAAGATTTTGAACATTGCCAAGGCTGTGATTCTGTCACCTGGTGTAATTTGTCTTGACTTCTAATGGACACGACACCTACCAACCAACCAATTACGATTATCTTTACATTTTTTCATTCTCGTAAATAATATTTTATCAAATCAAAATTGCCTTGACATTTGAGCAATTGCTACTGGAATTCTATTAGATGCAACACATTTAGAGGATATATATGAAAATTTAACAAGTAAAATTTTTAACTGACTTGCCTCGAAGTTTCTCTTTGTATGAGAGAGACAGAGATATATTGTATTTAAATTAATTTTTATGCCCATGAATAGAATGAATTTTGATATTTCTGGAGAAGTTTATAGATATATTTTCATTTGGAGAAGAACAGAAAACTTCTGTAAAGTTCATTTATCTGAAATGAGCAATACGTTGCCTAAATTTTTAGAAAATTACTACTTAAACGAACACAATTATTACTTTCCAATTAATCTATCTCTTAATTTTTTATCATTTCATACCTGAAAAAAATTGAAAAGAAATTAATATATATTTCTAAAAGATCGCTTTTCATCTGTATTCCTGCTTTTCATATATAAATGGTTTTTTTAATCTATTATCTAAATAAAAAAAGTGGAATAACATTTTAATATAATTGAAATATTGTAATTAGTTGCACTTACTGTATATTTAGCACTAAATGTTTTTATTAAAAATTGAAAACTATTTAAAATTTAATATCGAAAATTTACAAAGTGCACTGCAAGAATGAAAATGTTTTGACATTATTACTTGTATGACTAATTTCAAAATTGGAAATTTTGAAATATTTATTTATGAAAGAATTAAGAATAAATCATTCCACAAAATATTTAATTGAAATTCGAATAAACTTTTATCCTTTGAACCGTCTTCATCCTAGAAAAATCTATTGAATATCAAAGATAATAATTTAGGAAAAAAATAGAATTTTGTTATATTTTCTCATATTAATTACCGATGTTGTT
>JAOUZG010046746.1:50600-61846 GCA_026289955.1 Argiope argentata | reverse complement strand
TATCATTAATTGCGTATTTAAAATTACAGTTATTGATACTAATTTCATATTTAACATTTAATCATTCTAAATGCATTTCAAACGCATCATTTTAAGCGAACAAATTAACATGTGATCAATTTGAGATTGTTAAGATTGGTTTGAGTTATTGGCACATGGTGGTCTATTTGGAATGGTTTATTTTCAGTTTCTTGGCCATACTGAGACAAATTAAATACAGTATTGTTCCTAGGTAAACCTATTTCGCACGGGTTTCACAATTCTGGATGACGGGCAGTTGGGAGAATGCTATCTATGCCAGTTCCATTGTTATACCGAACTATTTAACGGAACGTAATGTGATGCAATTTTTTACTTACCGAGATCTTGCCACTGACTATAAGGTTTACTTTATTTTTGTCAAACTACTGGAATCGCAGAACTGAATACTTTATACCTTCAAGATGTTCATTAACTAAATAGCATGTATCACTGGACTTGATTGTACATTGGTACTTTTTCCCATTCTTTGTTAATGATTTAATGGATAAAGTATAAACAATCTAAAAAGTAGAATTATACATAATACCTTAATGGTCTATTTAATATGACCATCTTTTTGCCTCTTAATTCTTCTGCATTTTTCGTAGCATTCTCAAGAAATGTGTTACGACAGTTAATATTAAACGAGAACTTATTATTCTTTGTCAGGTAACGTTTAAAAAACTCTTAGTGAGTTGTGAGGATTATTCCGCTCACTGCATTGGATGAGATAAGGCAAATGTAAAGAGGAGTTGGGCAGAAAGGTCAGTAATCTCATAAAAAACATAACTCTATGCCACTGACCCCTATGCAAACTTATACTGTAATTATTCTATCGGTAATTATGGTTTGTTTTAGTGTTTTAGTAAATTTATATTGAATTAACAGAGGATAACAATGCATTGCAATATTAGGAGTTCAGCTTCAATCGAGGCGATTTTGACGATATGAAAATATTTTTATTTGCTAAATCGTGTGGATAATTATACTTACGCGTTGGTCTTGCTTGAAAAACTGGCCTCCTCATTATTGATATTATTAAAATCACTAAAGAAAATATAAACTTCACTAGATGTTAATAGAATTTGAGTAGCTAAATTCACCGTAGACCTGACTTAGGGGTAGGTGTCTCCCCCGTGATCGGGGCGTCCTTGGTTCTGTCAAGATTGTTATTTCCCTATCTGCTGTCAGTGAAATACGTGAGAAAGCTCCCCTATAAAAAAAGGGTTGTGCAAGCAAATGTGTGTGTGTGTGTCATCTTCATTTGAGCTAGAAGTCGAGCTTCTGCTTTCGAGTGCTCAGGGGTCTTTACTCTCAGAAGCTACTGCTTCCCCTTCCAGTCCTCCTCATCATCATCCTCTTTATAATATCCAACAAATAACTTTTCTTAGTTGAAAATTTCCGAATTCCGTTCCTTTCACAAATTCCGAATGAAGTGAAACAACGAATCGGAAGCGAAGCTAATAAATGCTTTGAATAGGACAATTCATCATTTATGAGTATTTCATTCCATTATTGCAAACCATGCTTCTTTTTGAATGGCATAAAGCGAAAAGCTCAAGTAAAAATATGAAATTAAATCTGATTTATAAAGGTTTCCTGCATGTTTATAATGTTTTAGTGTTTATAATGTTATAATCTTTTAAAAATAAACAAGATAACGATATTCGTTTCGTTTGTATATTTTGTGCTAGACTAACAACCGAATGAAAGAAATTTTTAATGTAATCCCACATAACTACCATTGCATTTCTCAGTGGATTAAAATAGTGGCAGATCAAACATTCAACAAGTGGAACTAATATTCAAGAACTAGGAAACAGTTTTTATATATCAATATAATAAATTAATATCCATCAGTAATTTGTAAGTGAACTTTGTGAATCAACATTTAAAAAAGTTCATTTTTCCTTATAGCCTTTTGAGATACTGCTTCTTAGCGTGTGGACTAGAGCAGATAATATATAACTAAATAATTAAAACCTTCCATTTGGAATTAAATTCTATAAACCAATTAAACGGTCGATTGAATTACTGTCCTATTCTACCATAAATCCCATGGGAGACGAAGGAAGAAGGAAATAAATACTAAGAATCTGTTTATATGTAAAATTTAATCTTTGGAAGGATTTTTGAAATTTTTATCCCCAAATTACTTTTAATTTTAAGGCTTTGGAAAAGATTCACTCATGGGTTCTCTAAATAATGAATAGTATTAGGATCTCTTTATTGAATAAAAATCATGCTTCCAACTATCAAAATTCTAAATAAGGACACATAAAATTAAAATATTTAATTTTATGCTTGACATTCCATGTTAGATTCTATCACAGAAATTTATACCCTTTCTTTGAGGACGACGAATAAACGTGAATAAAAGTACTATTGTAAATACTCTTTTTAATATAAAAGAAAAAAGTAGACATTTCTTAAATGAGATAATTATTCTTTATTTAGGAAAGTTGGTTAAGCTTCCAACAAAACTGTTATAAAATTTCAGGCGCAAATCCTGAAATCGTCGGTATTCAAAAGAAATTGAATAATTGATTATTTTCATTTATTGCATGTTAATTGCTCAGTATCAAATGAATAAAAAATATTACTTTCTTATAATTTTGTAAGTATGAAAGCACTCAGTTATTAGATTTACTAAAAAACATGGAAGGAAACTAAACGCGAGATCAAATATATTTTGGAAACATAACTAACTGATAAATCATTTAATTCATGAGCATCAAAAATAGTTGCATAAAAAATTTAAATATTAAACATCATATTAATTAAAAATCTGTTTTTTAGCATTGTAAAATCTATTAAAGGATTGGACAAACTTAAGAACAAATTAAGTGCACCTGAAGCTAGTCGGTATTTTTATAAGCCCAAGTCCTAAGAGGAGATTTATAAAAAGTTAATTTCATAGTAAAATGTATTTTTTTTTCGAAGGGACATAGCTGACGAAGAAAAAAGAACGACTGTCAGCAAATTCTGCAAAAGTCAAACTTCTATACACGCAGTTAAGTGAATAACTTTTTAACTCAGATGAAAAATCAGAAACAGTTAAACCGTAAATTAATTCCTAATTAAGACAAATTTTGACAGCCGAAAAAAATACATCTGTTCTTTCAAAATTATAAAACATGCATTTGACTCGTGGCTAAAATGGGATTTACAATCCATGATTCTTTAATCACCGAAATGCAGCAGTATCGAAATATTAAGAGAAAAAGGCTTAATTACTGTGAAAATGAAATTTATTTTCTGTTGTCAGTCAGAAAATGAAAGAGCAATTCATTTCTAGTCATTTTATCTCAAAGCATTTAATTAGAATGTTTTGTTTGAGATTCTTATTTAATTGCGCATTCGATGGTACAATTCAAGAAATAGAGGTGTTTCCATTATTTTAAATAACTGTAAAAACGTGGAGGGATATACATTTATGAAAAGGATTAATAACGGAACAAAATTTTGAAAAATACAAAAAAGTATTCAGAGTTTTGATAAAAAGTTTCTTAAGCACAGTACTGTAAAATAAATATTCATTTAGGAATTCTACACATGTAAGATACGTTTCAGCTGAATAATTGAAGTATCCGAAAAACGCCATTTCATTTCTAAAATTAAATGCATTTAGACAAAATTGAATATCGAACACATAAAGTACGCACAAATATTTTTATAAACAGTATTTTTTTAATAATATCAATTAGCGGCAAAGTGTAAATCGATCAAGAAAGCGAGAAAAAAAATCGATGACACAGAACATGAGCTCAAAAGCAGTGATTAAGGGAATACCACTGCTTTTGAGCCATGGCATGTTCTACAATTCTAAATCAAACAGTACCCACATAGATATTAAATTTAACTTATCACTTGAATTGACCATTCGTAAGCAATATCTATTTTAGAAAGTAGTAGTGAAACAATTATTTTCCATGTACGAAGTTAAAATGTTTTACTTCTAACAACGATGAATAGATCTTAAACAGCTTCGTACGTAGCCTGACAAAATGACTTTCGAGAGCAGAAAGTCAGAAATATTTAACCACAACATAGTATTTGAATTATTAAAAAATGTTATCAGAATTAAACAAATATTTGTGGAAATTTTAAAAAAAAATATTTCAATTTTGAGCACGAGTTGGCAGCTCGCTCTTAAAATTTCTTATTTGATTTAAATGCTTTTAAAAATTACTAGCCTACCGAATTTTTCTTCAAGTGACAATTATTTATCTGACTTTTATTTCAAAGAATAATGACACAAACAATTTCAAATAATTTTGAAATGGCAAACGCAGACTTCAAACATCTAAAGTAAGAGTCTTTCTGTCGCACCTATTTTACACCTTATTTATTAGTTAAGTATTATTAAAAAAACAGTTAACGAAAAAGCCTCAACTGAAAAAGTTTAATCTATACTTTCGTTGTGCTGATATAACCTAAGATAACATTTTATAAATCTCAGAATTAATTTTTGGTTATTTTCTATTTCAAGCCGAATAATTCATTTAAATATTCGAAATCATTTTGTTTCATCTTCCCCAGAGAATTAATACTTCCTTGCATTTCTCGACAGATGAAAAATTGTATTAAATTATGAACATAAATTTAAATGCTTCAGTTCAGCTCTTCAAATTTTAATAATTCAAAATGGAAAAAAATTGATTATTTAATGCGTGTGGAAACAATTTTCGCTATTTTGAATTTTAAAATAGCAAGAAAATAATTTAATTTTGCAGTGTTCTTATTAAGATGTGCTCATGTCAAGAATTTTTATTGAATTCAAGCTGTAGGAAGTTTACATTTAATCTTAAGGTCGTTTCCAAAGTTAGTCAAAAACACTCACAAAAATGCGTGCCAGTTCACGAACAGTTTATTTTCCGAATATCAGCATCGACTCATTTTGAATCAAGTAGAAATTTATTTTTGAAAAATTTCCATTAATTCTTGACTTCATTATATGTTAAAGGTTTCCATACTTTGATCAAATATTCTTACGGAAGTATAAAAAGAAATTAGAAACATGGATTATAGCGCTTTGAAAAATTTCAATGAATAAAATATTCTAAATTTCACTAGATATAATTTTTTGATCGTCATAATTTGTACTGAGTTTCGCTGTATTTTGAATTTATTTGCAATAAGTAATTAAAATTACGAAATGGATTTCGAATCTAATGCATTCAAGTTTTTTTCCTGGTTTTTTTTTAAATAATGTAATCTTTAATTTTTGGCTTTAAAAACCAACATTCAATTAATTTTTCTGAATTTTTCTTTCTACATTTTATACCCATTTTTACTCATTTACAGAACTGGGCTGAAAAAACAAATTTTAAGAGTAAATTTAAAATGCATGTAGGAAATTTTTGTATTGGCAGGAATAATTTTATTTGTACAACAATATCTTGGAAAATATTTATCATTGAACATTTTTATCGCCTTCTCTATTTTCCAATATATTTTGGCAGAAAATATATCAGAGGTTTAAAATATCTGGCCCAATGTTTTTCAAAAATTATTTTTAAACATATGACGGGGAAAATGTCCTCATAATTTCAGCATGCAAAGTAGATAAAATCTAAAACGACAAAATGCAGGCCTAAATGTTTTTTCCTGCATATGTAAAGAAGCAAACTTACTTCCTCCATGCTCTTTCTATTATTGATAAATTTAAATATTACGCTCAAAAAATAAATAAAAGTTTAAATTGAAACCTTCCAGTCCTTCAATGTGTGCATTTGGGAACAGGAATACTTCGAATTATTCGTATCGACACATTTTAATTGGAAAGTTACTTTAGTGATTTTGCAAGACCCAAATTCAGACGTGGATATGGTTTTCATAAGAAGAAAATTATTTCATGAACATTGAATGTGATTTGAATAGCAATATAACAAATTTGATTAAAACTTGCGAGAGAGAGAAAGAGATAGAGATTAAATTCTCGAATCTGAAAAAAGGATATGAAATTGAGGAATTTTGACAAGACGAAAAGAATATTAAATCATTCTCATTTTGCAAGGAATCATTCTCAAATAATTCAGCAAAATTATATACAGTTAAATGAATATTTAGATGTTTATAATCATCATTTAGCTGAATCATCCCCAACGAATATATATGTTGCATTTTCTTTTTTTTCTCCTATACCGATCTTCGATACCACAAAATTAGCACAGTTACGCATTTTAAAGTATATTCCCATTCGAATTTAATTAGTTCATTTTATAAATGGAGTCGTAAATGCTTTCAACAACTAACTTAAAGAGCAGCAATTTCGCCTATAGGAAAAAAACTTTATTAATTTAAATTTGTATGCACTATTTTGTTAAATACGAAACTATCATTTAATTTCCTTTAAAAAGTTCAATAAAAAGAAAATCGCCAGCCGATGAATAATTAAATCAAATGCAATTCAGTTGTGATCCAATTTTTAAAAAATGAAAGAACTATTTGGAACAATAAAAGTTTGATTAAATATTTTTGTTAAAAACCATTTCAACAAAATTGTTTAGATCAGAACAAATTCTTTTTAATTAAGTATTGTATTAATAATGTTTTGAAAATATTTTTATGCGATTAAAATACAAAAAAAATTGAATTGGCCTCCCCTTTTAAACAGTAAAACTTTGTTATGCACAAAACTAACAAAAGTACAGTAAATACTGGATTAAATGATCGGCTGAATACCCATTTATATATTACCCTATTATTCCATTGGCTGCTCAAGAAAATACCAAAGCAAATTTTTCGGATTTGCAAATTGTGGTAACTTAAGTATTACATTGACATTCAAAAAGGACATGAAAGTCAATGTTTTGATCATCTAAGATGTAAACTTTCAACTACTTAAATGGGATAAAATCATCTTTCGACAATTGGATTATAAAAAATTATATCACTTTTCAATGTGTGTATGTAATTGCATACAAGACATCCGTATTATTAAAAAAAATTTAAGCCTTTGAATGAATCCTTTCACCTATTAAAAAATCCTGAAGATTATTAAAAAGTTTAAAATCATCTGTTGATCGACTTTACGAATGTTTCGCATTTAGCATGAGGGGTATTGTTTTTAAAACCGAATTTGAAGTAATCCAAATGCTAGGACGAGACTCATTTTAAATATTATTATATCATTCAAATCTACTAGAGCAATATAATATTTCGAGGGAAAATTTTGTTAAATTATGACTAATAATTTCACAAGCTGAATTTTAAAGTCAGAAGGAAAAGAAGAAACGTTCCCACTGACGAAACGATGTTCGTCTCTAACAGCTGGTACGCAGATCGCAATGTTGTAGTGAACCAAACTAAAAATTCCAGAGATATCTTAAGCCATATATTGTATTAAAAATATATGACAATCGTAGGTATTTAAGATCTTAATACAAATAAGTTTTATACAAATTTCGAAGAATTCGTTTCATCGCTGTCTTAATGAAAAATTTTTTTCACAGTTATAATCAATAAATTTCAGAAATCGTATGATTATTCCAGCTGGATTTAAGTTAGTCGTTCAGATAAAACTACAAAATGCAATTCAGCTTTAACTTTGTGAATTAAGGCTGAAGCGAGTGGTTCATTATTACTTACAGCACATTAAAAACAAATGGCAGATTCAAGTCATAAATGCAATTATTTAATAAATGTAGTTGATTTACAGAAAGTCCAATTTGCTCCAAATCCTGAAAGTTGAATAATATTGACAATAAAATTTAGTTACTAAAATTTCCTTATATTACAAAACAGACATTTCTATAATACATTTAGAAGTTAAATTATCTAGCTTAGTAAAATTTAATGTATCAATGTTTTTAAGTTTAATTACTCTAAAGTTAGTTAATTACTTTATTTAATGCACACACAGTATAAAGTGCAAGAAGTAACGCTATACATTAAGACACTAAAAATCTGCAATTCATGTGTTTTTTTCGAGAATCACTTTTTGTAAAGTTTAAATTGATTGTTTAATAATAAAAGGTTGGATTTTTGGTTCAAACAATTAATAGTTTGATTGTCTCAATGTTCAAAAATCCAAGGATGAAACTTGTATATTTGCACCACTTCTGTAAACAAAACAATTATCAGCATATCAACTAGTAATAAAGAAACAATGACAATGCTGGCATGAAACATTCTTATAATAATCAAGATTTACATGTATCATATTAAATGATCTTTTGATTTGAAGTAATAATATAACAATGATTAATAATAATTATAAACAATGATTAAACAGTATCAAATATAATACTCAATACAATTATTCAAAATTTTCAAAGCAGTCAACCTGATGAATATAAACAGAAAATATCGATTTATGGAATATTTTGTATACTATGAACAAAATTTGTGCAACATAAACTGGTAAAACTGAAATATCAACACATATACAGGTTACAAGATTAAGCGTTTAAAAAAGGGATTTTTTTCTTCACATTTTTACATTTTTTTTCTCTCTTTTTCTCTCTCTTTTTTTCATTTTCATTTTTTTTTCTTTTTTCTTTAATTTTTTTTTCTTTTGCAATTTTTTAAAAGCTTTTTTTTTTTTTTTTTTCTCATTTTTTTTCTACATTTTTTAAAAATTTTTTTCTTTTTTTATTATTATTCTTTTTCATTTTTTTTTCAAATTTTTTATTATATATATATATATTTAATTTCATTCAATTTTTTTATATATTCGTTTATTTTTATTTCTCCCTTAAACAACTTAAATGTAAGAGAAATTTATAGTAACAGTTTGAAAAACTTTCACATTAATAACAGATTCTTCTACTAAGAAATTAATATAATTTAACCCTATATTGCATATTTTTTATCTTATATTTAGACAATCATTGCGTAAATCAAACAAATGGTAGGAATACAATGCAAATATTATCTCGTCAGATTAGATATTTAAAATTAATTTTCTGAATCAATCATGAAATCAAAACAGTTTCATAAAAATTCTATTACTAAATCTGGACTAAAAAATACAAAAAAATTTCATTATGCATAAGCTCCTATGCTATTAAAAAATAAGTATTTATATCATTATATAGAAAATTGAAATGAATGAAAAAATAATGTAATAATCATTATGCAATATAGAGTTAATATGCACATTTTACTATTAGTATTGCTATAGTCTGAAGACAAACAATTCCCATATACAATACAAAAGGAAATAATGGGGTCCGATTTCTAAGAATGTTTTTTAGTTCAGCTGTCCTGCATGGTTTTAATTTTCAATGCAACTTTTGAGTGAAATATTTTTATAGTTTTCTAAACGTATTCCCGACTTGCAGAACATACAATACATAATTAAAACAATGAAATTCAGAAAGAGAAATTTTTGATGAGTAACTTTTTAATTTTTATTATAAGTTTTTCATGAAAAAATATTAACAGAATTAATAAATTTAAATATAATTCGAATAGAATAAATTGATATTATCGAATTTAAAATATGTCTTGTTTTATTAAAAACAGGAAGCATAATTAATTAAAAATTATAAACAAGTCTAAATTTTTTTTTTGCTGACCTGTTCCATGCAGTCCGTTTGAATTAAAATCATTTAAACATGTACATGACTCTTTCAAATGTTAGAAATCAATTTTGATTTCAGACTGAGACTCCAAAAAATATGCAAAGATTCTCATTATCTTGAATTTCCCGAAACGAATTAAAATTCAAAAGTATAATCAACTGAATGAAGTTTTACAGATTCAAGCCGATATGTATATTTTTAAAAATATTTGAAACTCAAAATAGTTACCAAATTATTAATTTTAATAACACCTACTAATTTTTAATGATTACTAACAAAGTGTATCAAAATTTTATTAATAAACTATTTTAAGAGGCACTTTCAATTTCAGAAAAAATCTGACATTTTGATATATAAAGCATATTAACTCTCTTCAGATTAAACATAGACCGGAGTTATTTGTTGCACCAGCGCAATACAATTGCATTTTTTAAGTAAAAGTTTTATAACCAAATATAAGAATTTTTTTAACAAATATTTTCTTTCAATTTCATAATTAACTCTAAACTAAAAATATTTTTCATTATCATGAGTTAATAGTAATTTTTTATTTTATTAACTTATTATCCTTAGTATTTATTCAAAATTGCAACATCATGAATATATAGCATGTTAAACAACAATGATATACTAAAATATATAATGCGGTGAGTTACCGCACTAAATTAACAAAATTTACATAAGCAAAGCAAAATTAATCGAAGAAGTTAACTCAGATATTGATTAGTTTATAATAAACATTTTTTTGCAGTCAACACTATTGGATTGAACTCAGCATTGTTGGAAAAGGAAGAAAAGTTTGTCAAAAGGAAGAACTTCTTTGAAACTGCCAGTGTGTCAAGTCCGCTCAACAAACATGGAAAAATGCTATTAATATTTTGTTAGTCCTTAATAACGGAATGTTCAATCAAGAGTTCATTCTCTTACGTTTCAGAAATAAAAATAAACTTTCGATGCTGCGATTTAGTTTTGATAAAGCAATTTTAAAACGTTCAAAATCGACTTTTTTTAAGCGTCGGTGATCGATACAATGTATTGGATCCATGAATATCAAGGGTAGGCTGTGGGCGTAACAAAGGGTTACCATCCAATTCTGCGCTTTCCTTGCGAGAATGTTTTTTTTCTCTCCGTTTTCGCTTAAATGATTTGGGAACGGATAATTTCTTCACTGGTTGGGAAATACGAACTTGCACCTTTAAAACTAATCAGCTGCTTCTGAAAGATGCTCAGTACATTTCTTTCTGCATACAGGTAACATAGATTGCGGATTTAGATTTTTTCCCCTCCCCAAATGAAGTTGATCTAAGAGGATTTTGGAGTTCACCAATGAATAAAGGTGAAAAAATAAGTCTTATCTGCAGTAAATTTTATTAATGCGCAGCTTATTTTTTTTCGATTCCAGTCTTTTATTTTTAATTTTTACATTCATGTAAAGAACTTTTTCATTAATTTTTGCAGCTGCGCCAGTGGGCTTTTTTAATTGATAACAAGCATTTCTTAATTCCTTTTAAGATTTTTTAGCTCTTTTCAAAATATTTTTTTCTTTAGCTTCCTGCTAGACATCTTTTTATTTTACTTCTTGCAAGACATTTTTTTAAAATTTAGGTTCTCGCAAGCTTTTTTATTAAGCTTCTTGCAAGACATTTTTTTTATTATTTAGCTTCTTGCAAGACATTTTTTATTATTTAGCTT
>JAOUZG010046746.1:1304-49697 GCA_026289955.1 Argiope argentata | reverse complement strand
TTTTTTTTATTTCCCTTGCAGCAGTTCAAGGAATGCAAGACCTTTTTCTATTTCCCTTGCAGCAGTTCATAGAATGCAAAAGCTTTTTTTAAAATTTCCCTTGCAGCAGTTCAAGGAACGCAAGAGATTTTTTTTTATTTCCCTTGCAGCAGTTCATGAAATGCAAGAGCTTATTTTTATTTCCCTTGCAGCAGTTCATGGAATGCAAGAGCGTTTTTTTTATTTTCCTTGCTACAGTTCATGGAATGTGAGACCTTTTTTTTATTTTCCTTGCAACAGTTCATGGAATGAGAGACCTTTTTTTATTTCTCTTGCAACAGTTCATGGAATGCGAGACCTTTTTTTTATTTCCTTTGCAACAGTGCATGGAATGCAAGAGCTTTTTTTTATTTCCCTTGCAGCAGTTCATGGAATGCAAGAGCTTTTTTTATTTCTCTTGCAACAGTTCATGGAATGCAAGAGCTTTTTTTATTTCTCTTGCAACAGTTCATAGAATGCAAGAGCTTTTTTTTATTTCCCTTGCAACAGTTCATGGAATGAAAGAGCTTTTTTTATTTCCTTTACACCAGTTCGTGTAAGGACAAAGATTATTTTTTCCTTGCACCAGTTCATGGAAGGCTAGCGCTTTTTTCTTACTTATACCAGTTCAGGGAATTCAAAAGTGCCACAAAATGCGTACTTCTCTTTCGTTTCTGGGAATAGTTCTTGATACCACTTATGGGACAACAGTATATCAACCGAAGTGGGTTTGGAAACATCACTTGATTACATCAAATTCATTGCACAGTTCATGATCGTCAGGTGGTCCATGAATTTACATATCCTTCATCACTCATCTATCCAATATAATAAGGATGGAGGACACAAGCCTCCTCACATAACGTACTGTAAGTTGAGAAGACTAAGTAGAGAAAGTAGCTCCAGATTAGATGAGTAATATTCCGCTTTGCAGGGGTTTTTTGTTGTTGGCCTTTCTTTTCTTTTGTCGAATATTGATCGGTGCTCACTTGTTTAAGAGCAGGAAATTCATAAAACATTACACTCATGAAGACCACTCACTTCCACGCTTGTACCAACACACAATACTAGCAGCGCAAGTTCAATTCATTTCACAAATAGCCGGTAACGATGGCAGTTTTATTTCCACTATTTGAATGTGAAGAACTGGGAAGACACACAGTTGCAGTCAAAGTAGAGCTCTTTTCCGATAACGGTTTTACTACTATCCATGAAATGGCAGGCTTATGTTTATACAATGCAATGCAATAGAAGAACAGAAACTAATATTTCTTTACATTTGTGACAAATGAAATACACAGAAATAATTTTGATGCTGCAACTTTAAATAAAAAATACTATGTTTATTTGAAATGCGTGAATTTTTAAAATCTGGATACTTGTAATACTTAAAATGTTTTCATTTAAAAAATAACTTATCCTTAAATATTTATATTTAAAGTAGATAGCATTTTCAAAAATATTTTAGGCAGTGGGTAGTATTCATAATTGATAAAGGTCATTTTTATCTTATTCGCATAACTATTAAATGAATATTAATTTGAAAGCACTAAAAGACAGTGTTCAATCATTTTACTTCCATATAAAAATGCATTAAATAAGCTTGATACAGCCGAAATTTAAATTTTAATCATTATCTCTATTCACATTAAACATATCTTTGATTATAAAAAGATGCTAAAAAATATGCATACAGTATTTACACGTTTTTCAACTTTTTTTTTTAATTTTAAAAAGGAGACATTTTTAGATTAAGAAGCAAGTCAAGTCTTGCTGTGAAGTAATTATGATATGAATAAACATCACAATATTACAACAGTGTATTTGTAGTATAATTTTTAAAACAACTTTTTTTATGAAGATCATTAGGTAGATATTTTTTAAAAAATCAGGAATAAATTTTTTTTAATTTTAAGATAATTTTTCAAGATTTTCACAGAAATACTTGATGCACTGGTGCAAAAAGAAATGAAATCCAAACTTAATTTCCTTTACAAATAAAATTTTTGGAGTCTCGGTCTTAAGAGAAAAATAATCAATGTAATATGCAATCATATGATTAGCTATACTATTATAACATCTTATCAATTTAAAGAACATTGTAGAAACAATCTTAAAAATTTCGAAATAGCATAGAAATATAAGTTACATCATTCATCATTATAAATATTTTGAAAACATATTTTTAAGAACACAATAGTTTTAGATTTAGCGTATATTAAACAATTTTTAGTGAAAAGATCAAGAATAATGCAATACACATTTGTAATAAACTTTGAAATGGTGCAATATATACATTTAATATGCAAAGCACTTTTAAGAAGCACATAATTTGAAATGAAATATATAGATACAAGATAACATTTAATGAAAAGAAATTTATAATTTTAAACATTTTATAATTAATATAGTATTTTAAAGTTTGTAAATGAAAACTTTCGTAATTTTTTTTTATTTCAGGAGCAAACTGAAACACATTTCATTATATAAATGTCTTACTTTTAATTATTTATTTTAAAAATTAATAGTATTGGATAAAATTATCATTAACTGAGTTACAATCAGTAATAGTAGAATAACGAATAGCAATCCATTCTATATAATGTGCTGTAAATATCTTTTTAATGATTTCATAAAGACATATGATATATCCACTGGTATTTTTGAAATGAAATAATGATTCAAACAGTTAAACATTTTTTTTTCACTGGCAATTTAGAATTCATACTTGAGTTAATTTATTCTCATAATCCATAAATTTGAAACTGGTCACAGAGAAAAAAATTCAGAATAACAATATTTGTTTTCAGTAAACTAGAGAAGAATGATTTAAATTGAAAATAAAATCTCATTTAAGCTTAGTGATCAAACAATTTTGGAAACCTATGAATTTACACAATTTTAAGTCACGTTTCGATTTTTAAAGACTCCAGCGGTTGAAAATTGTGCTTCCTCTTATTGTAACTATTGATGACTTCCGTTTAACATCAGTTTAAAATATGCGATATTCGATGTTCCACTTATTATCATTATAACCATTTAGACCAAATAGGTGTCCAATAAAAAATAAGGCGGCCAAAAATTATAAAATCAAAAAGAATTTAATTCTATCAGATAAGTTGAAGACTCCATTATAATAATTATTAAGTATTACATGAAGTCACTTTTAAGTTCACTGCAAAAATTTTAAATGACAAATACACATATGAACACCCTAAAATATATGAATTGCTGGCTATCAATATTTTTAAGGATCACAAATTAAAATACAGAAATAAATAGACGTATAAAACATTGCTGAAGATTATTAGTTAGCTTGACAGCAGTACGATTTGGTAAAATTTGAGTGAAATCTGATTTTATAAAAAAATGCACCTGTATTTAAGGAAATAAAACGTGAATGATCCTTATCATTCACATCTGTTAGTAACTTCAACTTGTGAAATTTGAAAAGAAAGAATCATCAAAAACTGAAGGCTTTATATTGCGTATAAAACACTTACACACATCTTATGTCATTTTTAATTCTAAAAATTGAATAACAGCAAAAACGTTGAGTCTCATCCGTATTTTCGGAATTTGTTAAAATTTTTCAATTAAAAAATAGTCGAAAAATGTTCCAAATTATAAAGTGATTTCTACATCAAAATTAATCTGGGAACCAAAATTTTAAGAAATACTTTATATGCTGAGTAAATGAGGGAATTAATATAAAAAGATGAGAATCTATAAAGCCACAATGAAACAATAGATCTTTTCTAGGTTTATAAATGCTGCAATGGTGTGTTGTTATTTAAATATGCGAAAGACTAAATATAGTTGAAATAGGGCAAATATTTGGCATACTCATGAACAAAATCATCGTTAATGAGCAGAAAATATGATGAAATTTTCAACGGAACCGTTTCCTTTATGAAAAGATGAATGAATGTAATCTAATAATTGTAATATTTTCATAATTTTTAATATTAAAATTTCGTTATTAATTCGATTAGAAAATGAAACTAATTGAAAAGAAGTAATTTAGAATCAGAGAGAACTAACTTCGTTCGATCAAATGATGAAATTTATTTTAAGAAGTGTTCATTACAAACTCACTAATAAGAAAATATAATTTTAAAAAATGAAACGTCACACTTTTGTAGTAAAATGGAAACGTAGGAAATCAATATTACGTGTTTATATTCATTGGCAGTTCAGTTATATTAACGTCCCGTTTTAAAGCAACACTAGGATGGTTTAGGGACAGACTTCGTAATTTTGAACTGCGATCAGATGATGAGGATGGCATTCGAGATAGCATCCCTTCCTTCTCCACACCACACCAGAGGGAGGACGTTTGGCCAGGGTGTATTTAACGTGCACCATGCCCGCTTACAAGACGGATCTCCAGTGGGATCTGGTCCCAAACCTGAAGCCCTCCGGTTCCGAAGCCGAGACCCTACCACCAGGTCACTGCGGCCCAGATTCATTGGCAGACGTTTAAGGTTTATTTTGATTAAAATAGCCTTTGACTCGAACGCATCTTTTTCTAATCTGTTTCAAGAAAAGAATCTCTCGTAAGGTCAATAACTTCGATCGTTTGGTCGGTAGAAAGAAAACTGCTTTCCTGCGATTTGATTAAAATATTTTACTTGAGAACAACCTATAAAAATTCTAAGTATAGACAGATGCGCTATATTTTTACTTATATTCACGACTTTCATTTATCTTTTGCAGTCGTACTTTTAAATAGGATTATTCATTTTTAGATAAAACAAAAAGGATGAAAAGTAAAGATCACTTTTAAATCCTTTAAGTTTAAAAGTTTTAAGTACGACATTTTGTCATTATATTATGATCATATAGCAACTCAAACTATTCAATCCCTTTTTTTTTTCTTTTCAATGATTCGCTTCGACTCGGGGGGATTTTATTTCATTCGGAAATTATTTCATCAATATAATTTTTTTTAAAAAATTGAGGTAAGAAATTGCTGCTCTTATATATTAGTTCTTTATATCGGTAATACGCAATTCAACACAAGCTAATCGGAATTTTGAAACTAATTTCGTAATTCTGATTGTGATGAGGTCCGAGGATGACATCCGATTCAACCTGCCTCCTCCCAAGCCCATCGATTTGATGATAGTAGCGCGTTAAACCTGCTGATGGTCATTATGTCCACATGCATTGGAAAAGAGGTTTCAAACCTAGAACTTGTAAAAGTCGATAATATACTAATCTATAAAATTTTTACATTTATTTTTTGCTTTCATTGCATCCCCCTTCAACTTTTCCCATCAAATAGCATTTTCACTGATTTCAATATAAAATTGATATTGAAGCAAAAAAAAATCTAATTCTTAAGTTCTTTAAAGCAAATTTTGAAAAAAAAAAAGGTTTTGAATAAAAAAAGATTTTTTTCGATTTTTTTTTTTAATTTTACGAAATTTTGGTTTGGTATGATCGAATCTTCAGTGATGGATTTAGGAGTTAAGTCATTAATTATTTAATCTTAATATCCATAATTAAATTGAAAAATTGTAACTTTGACTTGAATTTGTAGATATTCAATCTTAATTGAATTTCAAGGGAAAAAATGTAGGTTATTTAATTTTTATTAGTTATGCGCCATTGTCATGAAAATTATTTTTCAACTTTTTTCCGATATTCGGTTTTTCCGCCACTATAAAGAGAAGATTTTTCGATATCGGGAAAAGTCAGAAACTGAATTTTAAAAAATGGAATTCTTTGTTGATTGAGGACAATTACAGGTTTAAATGTAGCCGTAAATAAGTTTCACCAAATATATCGCTTATGAACATTCAACTGGATTAAAATATCCACCACTAAGCTTTTTTAAAAATTTGATATCAATAATTCCAACAAAAAAGTAAGGAATGCAGGAAAAAGAATTCAAAAATTAATTTTCAAAGTAAAAATTAGACATTACCGGTTTAATTTTAGTTTCATTTATAGCAATTTGAAATTAAAAGCTATAAAGGTAAAAAGTAGCAGAAGCGAAAATGTCAGGAAATGCAAAAGTTGACTTTCGCACTTATCCAAACACTCCAAAGTTTATGATTTTAACTCACACTCATCGTGGAATATCTTTTAGTTTCCAAAACTATAAATTAGTTTTTAATACTATTAGCACTTTCATCGACAACTAATTTAGCCAGCAAAGAACACACTCGCGACTTCTTTCTACTCGGTTTTGAATTATTTAGACAAATACATGAATTTCTTTCACGTTTATTACATTATAAGGCGTCGCTTATGAAGCTACTTTTTTGCACTTATAAGCAATATAACTTTAAATACGATTTATGAATCTATAACGTACATGTCAGTGAGCATTAACACATTTCTTTGAAATTGCAAAAAAAGCGGAAAACATGCCTTGAAGACTTTCAATAAGAAATACAATAATGAGCATGCTTAAATTTACCCTTTAAAATAAATAATTCTAGCTGAAGATTTATGAATTTTAATATTTGACGACACTAGTTCTAGAGGGTGTTCTTTGCAGTTAAATTTAGTTGCGCATAATTTGATATTTATTACTTTGCCATTATTTTGCATATCGTTTCGCAACTTTTATTTGTAAGTTCCTTCAGTTTTTTTTATATATATATAAACAAAATTGATTCCAAAATTTAACAAGTTAAACATGAATTTAACACTTTAAAAAGACGTCAGATTACTGCTTTATAATTTAAAAGCAGAATTCTGTTTTTAAATTTGTTTGAAAATAAAGGTGTGGTTAAGAGCAATTATGTTCACGAAAATATATCGATTTTTTTTTAATTAAAGTAAATATTGATTTTAAAAAGTTTTTTTCAGCATGATAACGCCAACAAGGATTAATAACCTAAGTTGGTAGCACAGGAATTAATTCATTCCCCGGAAAAATCAAATTAATATTTAGAATAAGTTCAGAAATCATCTTACATATGAATACACAAAACTAGTTTGATAAGAAACGAACCATATATACGATATTCTCCTTCAAATTAAGCATTGCATCTTACCTAATTAAAAAAATTGAAAGGTTTTAGAAACTAGAACAGAAATTAATGTCACAGTTTTTGAATTAGAGAATATATTAACATCTGGAATAAGATAATTCCTTATGACATAATTATACTTTCTCATAATCATTTTTAACTTATGGTAGTATAAACTCTTCCAATCAAAGATTATACATTTCAGGATTTCTAAAATAAAATGTTTGGAATTATATCCCTATAATTTGGAGAAATACAAAATATTAACTTTGATAAATATTCTGAAACGAAAGAGGAATCTAGATCACTTCCAAGGCTATTTTCTGATAAACAACAAAAAAAAAACCGGTAAATGAATAGAACTCTACTTTCGAGCTAATGTTGTCAACTAGCAAAAAAAGAAAGAATCGAAGCAAATTTTAAAAAAATGAGTTAAATAAAAAAAATTAAAAGAACAAAAACTGATTAAAGACGCTTATTTTATTTTTGCTAAGACATGATTTCAAAACAGTTAAGTGTACAGAATTCGAACAATGATCGATTTTCAAAGAAATGAAATATAAAGCTACAATGCCTTAAAATCATCGTATCAATATATTGCGATTGTATACCAGAAAGAAATATTTTGAAGGAAGACGAGAAATGTAAAATCCAAAACAATTCACTTTTCAAAGTCCAGTTTAAAGCGTCCGCTAAAGAGAATTTAAGATCCCTTAGATTAACATTTTCGAGAACAGATTTCTTAAAAACTACGAAGTATTATTTTATTTTATTATTTTTATTTAATATTGACAATTTATTGAAGCAAAAAAATTATTCTTATAATTTTGAATCAAAAGTTTAATTTACTTCTCGGCTTTTATTCGAACAGGGTTACGAAAACTAACGTAGAGTGATTTTCTCGGGAGGAAACACCTAAATTAGTTAAAATCTTGTGAACTATTCAGAAAAATTAAAACTTCAATATGTTACCTATTCAAAATAGTCCCAAACTTTTAAAAATATATAAATATAATTTATGTATTCCTTTACTACACAAATTATTTCACGATCCATCCAATGAACATGCTCCAACAAGGTGACAATACAAGGAAACAGTGGCTATGCAGGCTATGAAAATGCCAATTCAAAAATGCAATGAGGGTTATAAAATCTAATTTAATTTAATTTCGAAAAGTTTTATTTTAATCTCAAACTAAAGATCGGAGAGAGTACGGGATAAATTTTTTCTCTATCAAAGAATTCAAAATATAAGAATTGATGGAAAGTAAGTATTCGAATAATACATTTGGATTAAAAATTTGTCCTATTTTTTTAACCATTCTGCAATGACTTGCAAGAATTTGATTCAAGTTTCTTTAATATAACTCCGAATAAAGAACTTCTACGTATAAATAAATAAACTCACACTATTTTAATTTCAAAAACTTAGATCAACTTTTTAGACTAAATTATTCTCGAAATTTTTAAATAATAATGATGATGATATTTACACAAATCTGTCACGTTGCTTGGAAAAAATTCATATATAAATCACATCTTATACAACTTTGTTGTGTTACGAAAAGCCCATAATTTTAGTTGTATTGCAATTTCAGACTGAACTAGAAAAAATTGGAATGCTTTCGAAGTCCAAATATATTCTTAACTTATAGCTATTCATCAATTGGCATAACTCAGAACGTTCGCCGGATTTTGAAATCCATGTGCAGACTTCGAAAATGTTCTTTTAAGGAATTAAAAACTAATCTTTATTGTTTATATTTCATTATAATAAAAGGAATTCCTACGTGTATTTATCCATATAGGTGTATATATCTTTTAAAGGATTTTTCAATAGCTTTTCCCTAAAAATTTCCAACAACTGAAAACAGGCCATTTTTTTTTGTATTTTTTCTTCACACTGTCAACTTAATATTCCTCACATAATTTATAAAAATTTACTCAAATCTACGTTTTAAAAGAAATATTATATTAAAAATTAATATGCATGGTATAACATTTAACTTAATGATTTCGTTTTAACCGAGTGCTTTCATTGTCATACTATTAAAACCTCAACTAGACACCAATACTAAAATTACAATAACAAACATGTAATACTAGACAAATCCTCACCTGATAAGCAGAAGACAATAACTATCAAAAATGTTTCAAAAAATTTCTTTCATAATGTAATTTTTGTTAATTTAATTAATAACCAGTGATCGCCTTCGAAAAATTAAAAAAATTGAAGTGCATTTATTATCTTATTCAATATTATGCCAATATTTCCCGAAAAATTTAGCATCGTTGCTTCAGATGCTATTGGGATTAGATATTCTAGTTCTCTGTTGTTTTCAGAAACATTTCTTTCAAATGAAATTTCAAATTATTAAAGAAAAATTTTCCTTCCAATGGTAAATAATGTTTGTTTTTACCAAGTTTCGAATCTCAAAAGGACAAAGTTTTCTAATTTCAATAAAATATTGTAACGCCTTTCAACAGATGGATAAATTAAGGAATAAACGAAATTTAAAATAATTAATAGGCTAATATAGAAATCAATATTTTTTTAAAAATTAATATTTTCAAGTTGGCAATGAAAACTCATTTTAAAATTAAATAGCCACGCTAATAAGCACGATAATTCATATCTAGAGTGCATATCTTGAAAATTGATATTTTCTTACTTTATACGATTTAAAAATGCTTGTACTGAATTGTTTCATTTAAAAAAAACTTATTTGTCAGCCATTCTGACTATTAAGAATAATATGATGCTTAGTTTCAATTTCTTGTTTAGAAGGAAAACTAAATAGCATCATAAATCGAATAAAGTCATTTAATATTTTTTTCACTAGAATTCTGATAAACAAAATAATTTCCAAGCTTCAGTGGATTCAATAGTGTCTTTAGAAGAAAAGGTGTACAATTTCTTTATTATCGTTTCCACTAGACCTGGACAATTTCGCCTCTTTAATTCATGAAATAAAGATTTCTGCTTTAAAAGACGAGGAGAAATTAAGATCGGAACAGAAAGTTCGGAAAATTTATAAATGGGAAACGTAGAAGAATTTCAATCTCAATTAAAAGCTGATTTGAGAGGAAAGTTTAAGAAGCTTGCAAAATAGTTGGAATCATTTTTCGTTCAGTATTGACTACTTTCAAAACGCAAGATTTGGCTCAATTATGATATTTTGGATACCAGGGATACCATTTTGATACCCTCATTAAAGTTTCAAACTCCCTTAAATAGCTCCGAATGTATATATTAAAATAGGTACATGTATACGAATGTGAAAAAGAATTCAATGATTTATTTCAAACAGAATAATTAAGGCTCAATTTATATTCAGAATTTCAAATAATCCTAAAAACGTTTTTAAGATTTATTATAGAATATTTCAACCGCTCTGACTGTTGATTATAATAGTTTATTGATACACGTTACAAAAACTTTCTTTTATTGAAGTTACAACGCTGACTAGCCCACTCAATAAGATCAATTTCTTTTAACGGCAATTGGTTTCACTCGAGCGAGAATAATCGCTTCTATAGATAAAATTGTATCGATGAAAATGTAGATATTATTCAAATGCAATTACTCCAAATTTTACGAAAGTGATAAATTAACATTAATTCTAAAACTAAATATAAATTCCTATTTATACCCAATTTCTTTTTTTAATCTCTTCACTGAAAAGCCTTTAACTCATCTTTTCCGCATCACTGAAAAAAAATTCTACTCAAAATAAGTGAAAAATTCATAATACTTCAAAGACCGAATGGAAATAAGAAGTGAATTTTTAACCGTTTTCTTAATTCAGTTTGACTTCATAACTCCATTATACAACGAAAAACTATTTCTGAAGTTTGTATATGTGATAAATTTTAACATTTTATTTAAGCACTAAAATAGCATACACAGGAACTACAGTCTTGGCAGATGGTGAATTTTAACACTCCACTAACTCTAAAAAATGAGAATCTTTTTGTACAGTATTAGCACATTATAAAAAAACCTGTCTGAAATGTACACGTTTCATGATAAAGCATTACTCCAGAGCTAGAAACGTCAGTGAGCATTTTATCCTTATGCAAGCGTGAGCGTGATGCTATTTGATTTGCTTCAAGTATAAGGACATCTTCAGAGAAATATTGTGTTAATTGCACAAAAGCTCAACTAAATGGTTCAAATTCATACAATAATTATATTTGTGTATTCAGGAATGAAAGACATGACGCTTGCATCCACGAAATTTTAACTGCAGTTTTAAAATTCGAAAGTTTGGTCTTTCATATTAATTTTGGATCTGAATTAATTTTGAACTCGTGATATTAATTATCATTACAACTATTCCGTACGGTGTGCACTTTCTAATCATAACTTTTAATAACTTTAGTTTAATAACTTTTTTTAAATTGGGGTGTATTTTCAACAAGGCTATTGATTACAGTTACTGGGCTTTGGGTGGAGGGGCAAAATGCAGGTAGATCGATTCAAAATATTTTATTTCCAACTAAATTGGTAAAATATACAAATTCATTGAATAAAATATCAGGCCTATAATGCTTGTTGACGCTGAATTTCCAAATTCATAAAATAAAGTTGTGGATTATTATTTATATCACATGGAATTTTAATTTACTATGGCATGTCTAATTTTACAGGTCCTGTAAAATAATTTTAAAATAATAATTCTTTGAAGTTTAGAATTTTATTGTGTGGAAATAATATTCTTTTGATTTGATAGTTTTGAACTCTTACTATCACATTTTTTAAATCGTTATTTAAAAGCAGAGTTTGCTGAAAAGTTCATTTTTTTTAATTAATTGCTGTTTTATGCTACCCAACAATAATATATGATTCAAACCTTTAACAGCTAAAAAGAACATACCGGTACAAAAATCGAGGAACAGTCATCCGAAATCGTTATGAAGATTACTGAATTATAAACTTTGGAAGGAAATAAGAAAACATTTTTCTCATTCAATAAAACGCCTGTCTTTAAAAAAATTTTACTCTATATTTTTTAAAGCAAAATATACAAGTGAACGAACTGCTTTTTAATTGAACGTGAAAAATTCAGAGAGTCAAGCTGTTTGGGTGGTAAAAAAGGAACCCAAGAATTACAGCAAATCTATTTAAAAAGTTAATACAGCAAGCCAAAAATTCTGCTAAATGTGTAACTAAATTGGCCAGGTTTTAATGGAGTTATGATTACTTGGAACCACTGCATCCCCATTCCCAATTTTGAATAATTCCATCGATTAGATATTTACCGGCTATGAAACGAATTTCCTTGTTAAACGACATTTAAAGACAACCTCATTGTTATTAAATTAAACTCCGTTTAACTCAGAGTCGGCCTTAGCAAGGGGATAACATTTACTCCGCTATCGGTAACCACTTGCCCAACCTTCCGACCTCGATGAGAAACTGAGAGTTCCATCGACAGAAGATTTCTATTCAGAGCAGTTATGTAGATTTGAGTATTAACAATCATAACAATTTAAAATCCATTTTAAAGTTAATATACTGTATTCAATCCAAATATTTAAATAAGTCTTGATTACATTTGGCAAATTGATAAGATGACAATTCAATAGGATATCACCTTTAAACCGACAGTTTTTGCTCGGACGTATGGTATTACAGATAATTTTTGGTTGTTATTTTTTGGACGACGACATCAGGTCTGCAGAAAAGATCAGTATCTGAATTTAAAGAACTAAATGATATTTCATTTTCTTTCTTTAAATTAAACTATTAAGATTTATTTTAAAGCAAAATGAGGGAAATTGTCCCTGCCCTTTTGTCGGATTTATCTTGCATTTTCTATTGCCACATCTAAGTTAACCTCTCTCCCTAGCTTGTGTGTTTCACCATTCTTGACCAAGACTGTAGGGGGGCGAATCTATATTGTTCAATTCCCTGCAAATGTATGCAATGGATATTAATCACATTTCATTTGCGGAACGGAGATGCACGAACAGAGGCTGTGATCTGTCGAACACTGTGGGATTCGTTCCCAATCGCAAGGAATGTCGTGGTGGGCGAATCCCTCGAAACGCCCGAAGGACGATGGTGACGGGGCGGAGCAAGAAGTCGAATCGAGACGTTGATCAGAGGGGAGGAACTCCCTCAACATTGAACATGCACAGTTAAGTAATTGCATTAAAAGATTCACGAGTGCATAAATGTATATTTATAAATACAATTTCATTATTTAAAAAAATCTGATAACAAAATTAAGAATTCAAAACCTTTGCATTTCGAAAGAGATTTCATTTGGTCCGATATCTTACTTATTTCGCAGTTAACTTAAAATTTAAATCTATGGTTTTTTTAAATGCATTCCACATTAATTATAGATGATTTACAGTCAATAAATATAACGGTTGTTCGTCCATTTTCTTTTAAGTCATTACTGTGAAAAATAAATCCTGTTTAAATTAATATTCTTTCAACTCACATTTTTTCTTTAAAAAGGCAAAATTAAAAACAAAATATTTTTTTAAAAAAAAAATTACAATAAAAATTAGGTTGTTTTAGGATTTGAAATCAGTTACACATTCTCTTTTAATTTCATGAATACGTTGGACATTCTTGTAAATTTAAAAATGGTATGATAAATGGATATGGTTATTTTTCGCAATTTAAGACGAACCTTAAATTTAATTTCCTCAATTATGAAAGAATACTACCCATGACCATTGGCGAAATAAGCGGCGCATTTTCGATTCTACGAATATGAAGTAAAAAGAAAAGTTTCGCGACGTTTTAACAAGTTACGGTTATTACATTCTCAGGTTCTTGCAGTAATGCATGCAAATCAATAGACCGACACATCCTCGCGAGATTCAATGAGCCCAAAATGTGATACAGGCCTACATTTTAGATAAAACTGTATATCAAAGTATATGGAACTCTTTATGTCAGGCAGTTACCATGATAATTCGGTTACACAAACATTTATGCATGGATTTCGCTCAAAATTTGGTCGATAAATCTATACGACTTAAATAAATGTGAAAGTTTAGATAGATGGACGATGTTGGTTAATCACACCGGAATAGCTGAACGAAATTGGAGGAAATGTAGTACTTAAAGAAATTACAGTCTAGAATAGGACATAGACTGCTATTTATTCCGGTTCATTGAGTGGTTAATGTTTTATTAATTAAAAACTAACTTTACCGTCAAAAATCTTCATTCCCCCCCTCGCCAATGAGGTTAGGCTTAACGTGTTTTCGGTCGGTAATTTTAAACGATATTATTTTCTTATTGTGTGATCCATTTAAAATTAAACATCGTTAGTTAATCGATCTTTCGGATTCAATCTGAATTACTTTTTAATTAAAATAAAACCTAATAAAGGCAATTAAAAATTTCTAATCAGTATTGCGTTACTCCAATTGGTCTAGAAAATTCAGGTATACGCATTGCTCCAATTGGCATAGAAAATTCACATTTGTTGTAATTATTGACGAATTCATGTGTTGTAATTATTGACGAATGCATTTTCATTTTAATCAAAAGTTTAAGTTATGTGCATAATACTGTTCTAGCTATCTCAACTTGATTTGTTGTTTTGCTTTATTTCAGGTACACATTGTAAATAAATTGTCTTTAGGCTAGTTGTGTGCTTTTCCATATGTATGATGTTGCGGGTAAAAGCTAGTTGTTGTATGCTTTTGAGAGAGTCGACTGAGTGACATATTGCCAGACAGTGGATCAACTTGACAGATGAACCTCAACATTTGAAAGATATCGAAATTAGCAAAAACTAAGTTTCATTACTGGATCAATACATGGATTCCTGCTAGGGCTAAACACGCTTTTAAAATTTAGAATTTAAATTGTATTACTTTTGAACAAGCCGAGATATAAAATACCAATAATTTGTGGGTAGTAGCGCATTAGATTCCCTTTTTTATATTGGAAATTTTCCCGATTGATTACCTGCAAGTTTCGTTACTTGAATAAATTTTAGAGTCACTAACGAAATTATAACGAGATAAACGAGCTTTAAGAGTAAAATAAATCTCCAAACTTTTGATTTTCTTATTTAATCCAATCTAAGAGAAATTCAGCATTTTCCTTTATGCTTCCAGCAATGCAAAACATTTACATAAAGTCATAATTTTGTATACACAATCAAACAATTTACGCAGCTACAGATATGAGAAGCATTTGAGATTTCAATAATGCACGTCACGAATTATGAGTTTTAATTATAGGGAAATATCCTCCTGCGTTTTACTAAAAACGGCTTTTATTACAATTTAATAAAAAACTCCACAAAATTTCAAAATTCGAAACACAATCAAATCGTCATAATTGATTATGAAATGGTTTGAATCTTAAATGGACAGATATTTCATTAAACTCAACTCAGTTATCGACGAGAAACAGGAAAAATTAAAAGACAATTAAATAAGAAAGGTAGCTTTGAGCATTTAACTGCCAATCGGAAACGCTGGATGGTACAAAGCGTAGTGAATGCACATTCCGCTAAATAGATTTAAGTGACATCCCCATGTGAAATACGCACGAGAAAGCTATTAAATTCTTGGTGTTTTACAAGAACTCTGTAAACAACTGATTTGTTTTTTCTCTTTCATTTAGAGTATGAAGAAAGCAAATGCTGTTTTTGAAAGATCTGACATTTTAATATTTATTTTATAAAACATCTTAATAAAAATGTTGATATAAAAATTTAATTATAAATAGAACATTAAAATGTTCCATTTTAGTTATTAAAATAAATTAAATATAAAATTTTAATTAAAATAAAAGATTTCGAAACTCATGAAAAAGAATATTTTTTCAATGTTTCAAATAATTTCTCAAGCAGGAATTCAAAAAAAAAAAAAAAATGTTTAACCGCACAGATGTAATTTTTCCCGCTAAGATTTTTCAGCTTTTAGTGTTAGAATGTGTTGCCCTGATACAACAGTCAAGTTAAACTACCTGTTAACAATATAGCTGAAATTATTCTTAGAAAATGGACGAACATTAATATTTTCTAACTATTGTATAAAGAGCAATTGTGGATTTGGCTTTCAAAATGCAAAGGTGTTTGAAATAACATTAAAAAGTTTGCAAAAACCGGATGCTTACCTTAAGATCTAAAAATGTACTAAACATAAAACGCAACTTACCTTAAATACAATTTAACAACAATTATATAATGATTTCAACTTGATTAAAGGTTAGTTATTTTAAAGCAATTAATGGGAAAAGATGGCTAGGAAAAGATACCTTAATTGCTAGCAATGTTCTTTTGCTCTCTAACAAAATTTTCTTAGTTATTAAAAAATAAAATTAGTCATACAAAAACCAGAGCAAAAGAGAAAATTTGCATTTATGGTTAAAACCTTTCAAAACTCTTTACAATAATTATGAAAAATGGTATTTTATAGGTACTATTATTCAATTATATCCATAGAAACAAAATTTACAAAAGGAAGTCTATGAAAATAGAAATGCATTAAAAAGGGATTACTTTCCTTTGTCTATTGTTTTACAAACATCATTTCATTTATTTCCAAACTTTTGTCAGAATTAGTTTGTAAATTCATTCAAATAAATAAAATTGGTTCAACTAAATCCAACTAACATTCAAATAAATAAAACTTAGAAGAAATGAACTAATATTTATTTTTGTTACCATAAAAATCTAAAATCAGGACATTAAAATAAAAGTATTTAATCTATTGACTATTTGATAGTTTTATATTTTGGAGGTTTTAGAATGATTATTGAGAATGAAAATTCGTCAGAATACTTATAACAAATTTATGATAAATATTACTGGTTAGTAAGAATCGGTGATCGTTTTGTGTTTTTCTACGATCACAAATAAGTTGAAGAAAAAAAATTATGATTAAAATACATAATTCATTGATTGATTTTCTATGATAAGATATAAATTTAAATAAAATGTACAATTTTTTGTAATTGTTTTAAATTTACAATGTAATTTACAGTTTTCTGTAACAAAAATATTACAAGAAAAATCTATAAATTTTAGCATCGTAGCTTGCTTTTTCTTTTTTCTGATTAGGTTGAATGGTATTTTTCGTTTAAGAAATGCGACAAAGAAGTATAAGAAATTAAAACTAACAAAATTGGATGTACGATAAGATACAAAATTTACTTATTACTTAGAGGTGCAAAATCGTATGGCAGATACAAAACTTGCAAAATCTCATTTTGGTACATTCATAAATTTTAAGTGCTATTTTTGTGCATCAGTTATTAAATACTAAATCGGAAACTGCGGTCAAATATCATATATCCCATTCCAAGTTTTATCAATGTCATTACGCAGATTATACAATCCTATTTCATATTTAATACTCACAATACATATTTTAAATAAAAGAGATCTAGTTTGGTTGTATAGATATATATTTTCGCCTCTTTTTAAATGAATCTGAGGAACTTGAAAGTGACTTCAGCGGTATGACATTCGATTGTGATCATTTGTATAGGGACGGGACTCACATGACGGTTCTTTTGTGGAATGGAGTTTCAAACCTATTCTCGAAGCTCCAATAACGAATATTCAGATAATTTTAAAATCATTGATAAAAACATAATATTTAATTCAGGCGGGATGCAATATGTCATTATTTAAATTTTAAAAACTATCCAGTAAATAATTGAATCCTTCTAATAAACATATATAAGAGTCATTGGTCTTTTTAATTAAAAAAGGACTAGAATAATGCTCACCCATTGTCCACTTACAGAAATGCGAAACCCACTGTTGAAGAAATTCTTCCTCTTATAATCTTCTACCCAATCTGAAAAATAAACTTTACTTTAGCTTCTATTACGATAGAATGTGATCCAAATGAATTATTTTAATAGCTTTTACTTAATTACTAAAAAATAAAAATAATTAATCAAACATATGGGAATCATAGTAAAATAGCAAATGCTTGAAACTAAAACATAATAGAGGAATTACAATGAATACCCTAATTCCTCATTATTCTTAATATTTATTATAATGACCAACATTTCTGAGCGGTAACCAGCATTTTTGCTTTTTGTTTGTTTAGACATCTAAGATTTTGATAGAAATATCTTCTACTTTTGAATACACTCATAATCGTATGCTTCCAGAAAAAAAAATTATATTAATTTTTAGTTTAATCTTTTCCATAGTTTATTATTAATAAAATTATGGAATGTTAGGAGTTCACATAATATTAAATTCAACTTGTTTACCGATAATCCAAATCAGAAATTTCTAATTTCTATCCAATTATGTAATTTCAGAATTCTTAATACATCAGTATCGAACTGAAAATTTAATTAGACACTTCAATGCTAAAAAGTTAAAATAGAATTATGTTAGAACTTTGGTTTAGTTGAAGTAAATTAGGAAAGTTAAACTTCATAAAACAATGTATTTTACCAAAAAAATATTTTGTAAACTAAGTAAAATTAAAGTAAAATAAGCATGATCAGTTGAACACTAAAATGAATAAATTCACAAGAAAATTGCGTAATATAGTAAAAATATTGCAGTACCATTACATAAAAAATATCGATCTCAAGAATGATAAAATTTTAATATCGATTTTTAGTTTGGCATATTTCTGTGAATTGTGTGCTGCAAAAATCAAGCAATATAAAGACAATGCAATGGCAGATGCAATCAAGGCAAATGAAGACGAAAGACAAATCTAAAATATTTTCATACTATAATAATTATTTCCCGTTTTAAAGATTCGAATTTACAGCTATAGTTGCAGATATTTGATATATTTTTATTTAAAGCGGTAAGAAAGAACTTCGTAAATAATTCCTAGTAGTTGCATATAAATAACAAAAAATATCGCACTAAAGATTCATGCTTTAATTGTATGTAGATAATACGCAAATGATTGTTTTTATTATACTACGAAGCACAAAATGTGAGTGAAAATAAAAGTCTAAACACTCGTGGCATGACTTAGCCCTAGGTCATGCGGTGTGGAAGTGTATAACATCTTTATTAGGTAGTATATTAAAAATTCAGGAACAACATTTCCATTGCTTTTTTTAACATTAAATGATCAATTTTTAGCAATATTTTTCTGGCATGTAGAAAATTGTGTTTTACACATGTTTTTCTCAACCGACTGAAACAAAAATTTCACAACAGAACTATACTTGCAATCACGAAACCACTATACCAAATTGTATATTATAAAACCATGCGCTTTTGAACTACCGCCTTTAATGCATTTGAAAGTAGAGATCGTCAGGTAGACAACCACTTACTGGGATTTGTTTCAAAACTTGACAATCATCCACAATAAAGATGTTAAATTTTGTCCCAAATTGTATCCATCTAGCTCTAATTTTGTAGCAATCGTGTTAAATTATATCATAAGTTATACTTAAGAATTTTGAAATAATAGGTTTCCTCTGAACAGATATTATTCAAAATTTGATAAAAATCTTCAAATTGATAGAAAAACCATACATCAAATTCGTCCACTTATCTTAAAGTTCTTTAAAGTTATCGCATTCATTAACAGACATAATGTCAAAGATGTATTTTTTCATCAGAGAACCTCCAAAATTTCGAGTAAGAATCTTTTTTATTATTATTAACAAAATTTGTCTTCACACCTTGTGTACGAGATATAAAAAAGGAATAAAATAAACCTTATATTTCAAGTCACGAATATTGAAGATGAATCATTTTATTTCATCTTCTTTATACAAATAACATTTGCAGCTGCAGTTTTAGATATATTTTGTCTACCCACAAAAATCAGGCCTACCTTCATTAAGTAAAATTTTTTGCAGCCAGATGCGTCAATAAAGTTTTGATTTAACGAAAGCAATACAGGCTTGGTTTGGTGAAAATAAAACTAAACCTTTCCTTCAAATATGTTGACTAAGCGGTTCCTAAAACTCTCGTTACTTGGAATTGATCACAACAAATGGTAAATGAATAGACGGATGGGATAAAAAACACTTGAGGATCTTCCACTAAAAAATATTGGCATTTATTAACGTACAAAGTGCCAATGGTGTTATCCTATTTAATGGTGCCTCTTCCACTTTTTTAACTGCGATCATTTCATATTCCCTCTCCTCTGCCTCCCCATTAAAAATATAACGGGGAGGAAGGGAATAGGAATATAAATAAATTAAGTCATTATATTTACATAAAAAAGTTTTGCACGATATAGCCTAGCAGTAAATCAACACCTCTAATTTATTCTACACATTAACTGAATATTTTATTTCGAAGTCAAGCAGTATGGCTATTATAAAGATTATATTATTACGATTGTTTTAAAATACTGCCAAAATAAGCAAACTCATTTAAAATTAATGTTTTTAATATGCAATGACTGACAAACAAAAATGTATATTCCATTCGATACTTTAAAAAAGTACTTCCAGTAATATCAGAGCAGTTTAAAATTTTTCGAGTTTAAAACGGTTCAAATTTATTACTCCCGCCCATTTTAATATTTCAAAAAATTGATAAACATTGGTAACAAAATTTCGCTTATATTTTTTGGCATAATTTTAAAAAAATTAACATTTTATCGATGCATAATTGTACTTTAATATGAAAAAACACACAATCGGTATTTAATAAGTATTATCCATTTATATTAATGATATTAAGAGCAAAGATGCATTAGTCTCTAGCATATTAGAACCAAACTTTCGATCTATTTTATCAAACTTGACAAATACTTCCGATGGTAAGAAATTGCATCTCAAAGTAGTTTTAAAATTAATTTTCATGAATCAAAACTTAAACCAATTTTAGTAGTCTTAGTGATAATTTAGGAAAACAAGACTACAACCAAAATGCTTGCCACACACGTTAAATTGAAAACTCATCGTTTCAATAACATTAGATTATTGAGCCATTTGTCTCCAACTTACAGATTTTTTTTAATGTTTATGCAATTTTAAACTATTTGTATTGTTCCAATGTAAATTGCCTAGTTCATAGTTTCATTATAAAATTAATTTGTAGGATTTACTAGATGCGATTTTAAATTTAAATGTAAAAGTTGTGTTTATAAATATTTACCGAAATATTCTAGTTTATGTTAGCTTATACATCTCAAGTTCAAGTTCATCGTTTCTTAATTTTATTTTACTCTTAAGGAATACGAGTTTAAAAAGATACTTTTTTTATGGACGCCACTGATTTATTTTAAAATTTTGCGTTATCTGGAGCTTAGGACACTTTTGGAACGTAGGACATTTGTCCTGTCTGCTCCACTTTAATTACGCCATTTCTCCGATCATGCTGGAATTAAAGGCAAAGGACATCAATTAAAATTAGAGTGAAATTTACCAGTACAGACAGAACAAGTTTTTTGAATGAAACGAACTTCGAGAAATGTCATTAGAGTATTTCAGTGAGAAGAAATTGCCACCGGACTTCTTTGTTCAGTCCGAATTAATGAGAAATGTTATCCTCTCTAGAAAATGTAAGACAAAATGAAACAGTTCTTAAAAGGAATTTTTAAAGAAACCTTAAAAGAACAACTATTTCTTCATCTTCCAGTTAATAAGACAAAAAGACATTCGATTTCAAAAATACATTTATACGTGAGCAGAGTCGAAGGATGAATAATAAAGTATAAGGTATTAACATTTAATATGCTTTTCACCAAAAGAAAATTTTAAATATGTGTACGTAGAAAAAGAGGTATGAATTATGAAGATCCGGAATTGACAATTACGGATGAGAAATTAAGAAAAATGATGTATTTATAACAAAAAATTTTATTACATATGCTATAAAGAAATTTTTGCTATGCTGTTTACTTTAAATCTCCTTCAATTAAAAAAAAACTTAGCAATACATAAAAAATTATTAAAGAAATGAAAATTTTGCAATATTTTTATTTTTTTACTGAAATTCCAAAGCCAAGATTCTTAATGTACAAGTTTCCTTATAAAGGGATTGACCATAATTTCATTGGTTTTTCTACTTTAAATAAAATACATCACATCAAAATTTTTTGTTAGGTTTTTGTTTTTAAGTAGTTTTAAAAGAATTATTTCATTTTCTCCACCTTTTATAGCGTTTAAGAACATAATCACACTATTTTGGTATTATAGATTAATAAAGCGATTCATTATATAATTTTATAAATCCTAACATTTAAAATTTAACTTCCCCCAACTTATTAATTTTACTAGTTTTTGTCTCAGAATTTCATTCTTAAACATCAAGAAACCTCCGTTCAGTTCTACAACATTTGATTCGAATAGAGTTAATTATTACAAAATACAGATTTAAAAGGTTATTTTATGGTGAACAGTTATATAAGAAAAATATAAATTTAAAAATATCATTTCAATTAAAGAAAAAGATTAAAATGAAATTTGCTATGCATATTTCAATGTATCATATCAAAACAATTTCTTGAACGGCCAGGCACCAAGTGCTTGTGCAAAGTCAATTATATTTTCATTCATTTTAATCGTTTCACTGAATTAGTGACTTTAGTAATGCTAACAATCCAAAAAACGTTGTCTTGCATTTATTTTTTTTAAAAAAATTATCATATTTCCTATTTATTTCATTTCATATAATCACGTGCTCAAAATGTCATTTTTCTAGATTTTATTTGCTATAAGCATTAACTTCTTATTTAATCAGAGCTTTTGTAAATATGATGGCAACATGTTATTAAAAGCTGAATTTTTGAGATGCCCGTGCAAATAAAAATTTTATTGTTCGCCTACGGATTTTTGTTGACGCCACAAAATATCATTCCCAAAACAACACCATGTTCTGTTAACCATAAAAAAAAGCATACAAAAACTAAAACCGCAAATAAAACTTTAAAACGATTTTTATGCACATACATTTCCTTGCAATGTTGATGAATGATAAATTTCCATCAATGTTAATTAATCAATAATTATTATTTTAAAGCGTCTCTACAGAACGAGCACATATTAAAGAAACTATTAATGAAATTTTCTTTTTTATATATACAGGGGAAAAGCTTTGAAATTAAAAATAAACGTTTAATATGTGCTGATCATATATCCAATACAAGAAATACTACAGTTTTGAGAATCCAAAAAGCTTTGAAAATAAAATTACGTAATTTAAAAATAAAGAATCAATAATTTTCCGCCTTCCCGTAGTTAATTTTTTTCATAAAAAGTCATTTTTAAAAGACACATAAAATAATAGTTACGAGGTCACAAAAAAGAATGAATGGCATTTTAAATATATTTTAATTCTATATTATATATTCATAAAAAATAATTTTTTAATTGATTTCAGACGTATATATGGTATGGCTTTGATTAAAAGTACAATAAGATATACATTAATTGCTTATCAAGACTCCACAGTTATAATGTTTTTATTTTAATTTATTATATTTTATAATAAGTACTTTTAGAAATTTTAAAATTATAATCTCTACAAATGGTATGCAAAACATTTCAAATATTTTATACTATATAAAATTAGTGAAAACAAAATTTACTGACATAAAAATTTCAATGAAAATTCTTTTGCTGAAATTCTCTAGAAAAATCGGTATTAAAATCCATTGAATATAATTTTACTTCTTTTTTTAAATAAAGCATAAGATTCACACAGATTAGCCGATGTTTTGAAGGATTTTAAATAAAATTTGAAATTGTATAATGAATTTAGCAGGGAGAGCAAAGTCACCGAAAAGCTAAATACAAAAAAGATTTTATTAAACGCATATTATTTAGAAACATAAAAAAAGCCATGATAATGCATTAATGAGCTCCGTGCCAAGATGACGACATAAATTAAGTGTCTTCAAATAAAATCAAAATCAAATTATGATAGTTTATGACTTCGTCCATAGAACGCATTGAAAACGAAACAAAACAAAACATGATGTTTAGGGAAAATACAAAAAAAGTAGACTTCCGATCAGAAATGCTCTCTCTCTCTCTCTCTCTCTTGTTTATTGTGAATAACGAAAGTTCTTTTTCATGAATGAATTAGAAACAATGAAGATTCCGATTTCCATTTTTTATCGATTTAGAAGTTTTTCTCGTAAAAGATGATTTGATAGAATTTTGATTTATTTAATTTGGAATTAAAGGTGAAGTTTTTTAAAATATTTTAATCTTACAAGGGGAGGGCATGGGGCTGAAATTGGAGATCGGGAAGAGATTTAGTTCTATAATAGTATAGAAGGAAGGAATGAAGTTGTGTTCTCCGGCGTATGCTTCAGAATCGTCGTTCTTAGCTTTTGCCTGGCTAGCAATAATCAAAAGTCACAAAGAGCACAAAAATTGCTTTAACTGTATCTGAAACTACCAAGTTCCATGATAATTACATTTAGAATGTTCATTCATGAAAAAATTAAATCGCAAAGATCCATCGATTTAGAGAAAATGTTCCTCAAATTTTTTTGTAAAGCTTATGCATTGATAATTTCATTTCCGATCGGGTGATTCCAGGGACGTGATTGTCCAGGTAACCGTCTCGTGTGCGGAAGGTGAAGGTTCAAACCGAGCTAGAAGTTTTAATTTTTTTTATTCAATTAAAAATTTACAATTACTTTTAATTAATGTGTTTTAAATTTTTTATCCTAAAATAAATATTTATTATCGAAATACATAGTAATGAAATTAAAATTTTAAAAGAAAAATATTATAATTATAGATGCATTTAAAAGAAAATAAATGATTTAAATTTAATTAACATTTTACAGATAGTTTTAATTCGAATGCTACTTATTTTAATGACAGGAAAAATGCTTATTCTTTTAAAATTGAAATTTGAATTTAATGTTCAAAGGAAAAATAATTAAAAGGGTAATATTAATGGCTATAGATAATTTAAACTGCTTGCATCATTTTCACACAATTAATTTTCAAATTCTTTCAATTTTAGTAACAATAAATTATCAATTCTAACTCAACGAAGCTGTATTTATATCAAAAATTGAAGGGACGAGCTGATATTTGTTAAATATGTAAGCATCCGCCTCCAACTGCAGTAATAAAATGAAATAGTAGAGGGCAGGTTTAATTTATTGAATGTGTATGCAGGTGGTTCAAAATGTATTAAAAGTATGCATAATTCTTCTTATTTAATCGAACATGATCAAGAAATGGTACACCATCAGTTGTCATCACCAAATTTTAATAAGACGATAAGGTATGCAGGGTATCCCTCCCAACTTTCTAATGAAAGAGAGATACTTTTAAATGCAAATAAAGTTTGTTTCCCATAGATCTCTTAACGCGTTCGCTGTCACTACTCACGCTTAATATCCGGGCCCTCTCTCTATTCAGACGACCCCCTTCTTTGCCATGTCGTAACCGTAGTAGAGAAGGGATTATATGGTTTGTTGCAATTGCTTATCTGTCAAGCACAGATCCGGAAGCGGCAGCCAGTGTGTTAAAGAAATCTTGCTCTTGTGGACAATTACTATTCAGTGGTGCAAGATGTAGAAATAAACTTTGTTTCCAGTGTTTGTACTATAGTTCTCCTTCTAGTTTTTGTGCATAATCGAAAAAAAAGGATTAAAATGAAATCTGCCATGCATATTTCAATGTATCAAGTCAGAACATCATTCCTTGAACGGCCAAGCACCTCGTGCTCGTGCAACTTACAATATTTTTTCATTCATTTTAATTGTTTCGTTGAATGAGTCACTTTAGTATTGCAAACGATTCAAAAAACTTTGTCTCGCATTTATTGTATAAAAAATATCATATTTTCTATTTATTTCATTTCATACAATCACGTGCTCAAAATGACATTTTTCTAGGTTTTATTTGCTGTAGTCATTAATTATTTTTTTAAAAAAAGCAGAGCTTTTGTAAATACGATGGCAATGCTTTATTAAACTGACTTTTTGAGATAATCGTGCAGAGAATAAAATTTTTATTTTTCGCCTAAGGATTTTTGTTGACGACAGAAAACCTCATTCCCAAACCTATTTCATGTTCTGACATGATAATAAATTTACATAGGATAATTTTTTAGAAATATTGAATAATTTTTTACGATGCGAGGATTTATAATTAAAAATTATCACTATTTATGATAAATTTAATACTATTTTTTAAATATTACATTATGATATAAGTATTAAAATAACTTTCTTGCATAAAAATAAGTAATAATTACATTTTAATTAATTTTAATAATTAATTTAATTTAAATAATTTTATTTTTTAAAAAAAGCAACTGTATTAATTTTTAAAAAAATTTTTAAAATTTATTATTATGTTTTTCTATAATAAGTATTTAATTGTGGATTAAAAAAATAAAAACATTAATTAAAAGCATTTGAAACTTTTTAATTGAATAAGAAATATTTTTAAAAAATAAGAAAGGATAAAAAAAATTCAGCTTCATCCAAACCTTGACTCTCCGTATACGAGACGGTTACGTACACAAGCACGCCTTTGGGACCATCCGGAAGGGATTCGAGTTATCAGTACATAATCATTACAAAAAACTTGAGGCCAATTTTCTCGAAATTGATATATCATTGCTTTTTGATATTTTCATGATTGAACATTTTATATGTATACTATCATTTTCTCAACTTCATTCCGAACTTTGATTTCAACTCCTTTCCTTTCCGTTGTTAGATTATTCAGGAAAATATCTGTGGAATAGCAAACCCAACATATCTTAAGTCTGAAACAATCTAAGTTCTGCAAGTGTGGATAATATTTGATAGCTGGACATTTTCAAATTTCATCTCGAATTGGGTTCAGAATAGGTTCGTGTTAGATTAAGAATTCAAAATTTGTTTAATATAGAATCCAGAACAGAATAACATTCAGAAGTTGTTTTGAGTTTATGTTTATGTATATGAAATAAAGAGAATTGCGTAATTTCGTTACTCATTATAAAACTGTTCATTTCTAAAACCAAATTTTTTTGAAGTTATTTTAAATTAATTACTAAAAATTACAACAATGAAGAGGTTTGGTTTTATAAGCACAGAATTTATAACCTTTTTTCAAAAATAAATAAATAAAGCAGTTTCAAATTGCCATTTCTTTGAATACTTTTTCATTACGATAAAAGCGTCAAATTATCAATGGTTCAGATCAGAGGAAGCATTGCTAGATCTCTACTTTTTATCCGGTAAATATTTTGTAGATCATAAGCAATGCGCATTAGGAGACAACTATTTAACCACTTAACCGGTTTTCCTGTACGCTGAACGTGCATCGATTTATAGAATTTTGATAGTTGTAAACAAAAAATAAATCATTCATAAAATTATAATTCAATAGTAAAATGACTTCGAATGCGTAGATAAGCAAAGTAGTCGATGGATTTCCATTTGAATCAAAATAAGAAAATATTCCCAAAATAGGTGTCATCTTATTAGATAGCAAGGAAAATAAACAGGTTAAGGGGTTTAAAAAATTGGTCAATTGAGTTCCATTATTTTAATGTATTAATGTTAATTCTTTCTTACTTTAATAAAAACAACCTTAAAATTAAACTCTGATGATGTATATGATTTTGCTTATTATGTCGCATGATTTAAAGCATCTGCCCTATTTATATGCAATGTTACTTATCACTAGAATATTAATTTGTCTCAATTTTACTAATATAACAGATGCAATTATTTTTTATAATTTTGGTGGGGTACTATCACCCCTGATGCATCAGTCAGTCGGCAGCTGACCATATAAGCGACTAATCGACTGGGGATTGAGCGAAGAGGCTGATTCTCGGGCTCTGGTTTAAGGAGCTCACAGTCCTTAATTGTAATTCTATCAATAATTTCTGCATATTATTTTTCTTGAAACCAAACATTTTGATTTTAGTTTGAAGCTGGGAGCCAATCTTTGGTTTATCGTATTTCAAAATACTGTTTTCGTTTGCATTGCGAATTCATTCAATCTTCGAAATATAGTTAGTATAGTGCTGATGTTAGAATGCGCATATTTAACCACTTGACATACGGATTTATTTAATTTCTAAATAAGATGACACATCCGATATTAAACATTTATTGTTATTTTAATTCCTATAATAATGTAACGAGTTTTAAGATAATGAAAAGTTTCTAAATGATTCTGGCATTTTAAATTATTTGAATACTTTCACTTAAGTGCAGGTTTAAAATTGATAATTCAATAGTTCGATGCGCGTGTCAGATACGTCATTGTATGTGAAGGGGTTAACAATGCCTTTTAGATGTACGTTCTGCATGGTGGTTAACCCACTGGTAATACTGCATGTGATTCGAAGCGAATTTGACCTTGTGATTTTTTGATTTAATTATTTTTTCATGTATTTTAAAACTTTAAACAAAATCTCACTTTTTTCAATAATTTTTGAATATTTTTTTTTCTTTCATATCAGAAATTTTGTTTTGGTTTTACATTGAGAATAAATCTAAGGCATATCGTATTAAAATATACTCATTTTCTCTTACCATAATTTTAAATTGCGTAATCATTCAAATCTTCGAATTATTGTTAGTATTGTAATGTACCAGAAAACGTATATTTAGCGATGTCAACAATTTTGATCTCTATCTTTAATATGCATAAAGTATTTGGGGTAACAACCCCACTGGTTCGATCCCCATGATTTCAAAACAACTTAATCTAAAGAAAAAGAGAAACAATAGATAATTTCACCGTCTTCATGCATCATGACAACCATTAGTTATTTTTTTATTTTGAAAGCTGTGCGTGAACGAAGCAATACAATTTACGATATCTGAACAATTATTAATGGTTTTAAAAAATTAATTTGATATCCTTCATCGACGCTGGCTCTTTTAAGGAAACTACTTCTGCTCTGTTCGGTTATTTCCTAATTTACGAAGGTGATTCTAAGGGTTCATAGAAAATAGTTCTTGCCGCTCGGGAGGCAGAGAAATTCAAGCAGCAGGTGTCGCCGTCCCTTTGAGATGAGGTCAGAGTTTGACATTCCCGTAAACCTCCAGTCAGCGCAAAATTGTGAGATGTGTCAAGCAGTTCTTGGGAATACTCAATTCTGAATTGAACATTTAAGCATCAGATTATTTTACTTCTAAATTCAATCATAAAATTTTGACATTTCGTCAAAAATTATGCGTTCCATGTTTACAATTAATATTAAAAGACTGTAATGAATGACTCAAACAGTTTGCGTCCAGAAATGGAGAAACCTTCAATAAAGTTAAATAATCATCTTTTATTATTGGCAAAGCACTGTTTAAAGATGGTATTTGGAGTTATACGGATCAAATGCATATTGCATAAGACTGAATAACTGACTGTTATTTTTGACGACGAATCGATACTCGCTCAAAGAGGACAGACAGCGTGTATTTTTACGAGGATTAATTCCACGAGAAGGCTTAATTCCTGGTTTAGATGTTGACATGTCTACAAATGTACGTTAAACATTATTGGTCGAATGTTGTAATGAAGGCATGGATGTTTGGACAGGGACAACACACCCATAATCCAGATATCTCATAGTTGCAAAAGGTAGAATCTACTTTTTCCAAAATAGACAGTCCAAAGAATAATATAGTTAATGAATCATTCCATGTTTACAATATTAAAAGGGGTAAGTAATTTTGCTTATATGAATTTCTATAAATTTAGAATTATATTTATTGCTGAATACTTGAGAATTTTTAGTATTGCGCGAACTCATTATTCATCTTTAAATAATTATTCTTTTTTGCATTAGATAATTCGGACTTTTTTATGTGAAGAATCGATGTATTATCCTAAATTTCATGTGCCTATTTCCGATGTACCTTCATACAAATATTTCAATATTCTAATTAGATGAAACTTCAAAGCTTTAAATTATTGAATAAATTTCTATTTGTATTCAGTTTAATTAGCCTTCCTAGTTTCAATTCCTAGGTTAGCAATGATGCCTTCACCAAAGGTTTTTCAAATATTATCCGAATTCGAATAGAGACCTCTTAATTTTTTGTCTTTTATTTGGTTTCTTTAATTATAACTAATTTCTTCGCCGAGAATTTCTCATTTAAATATTCTATAAACAACTTATTTTCTAAATTATTTTTTTAAAGTTGAAATTTGAAATAAATTATTGACGTTAATGTATGAAGATAGGCTGTAGCCAGTATTCCTAAATTGGATATTGAACATTTCCGTATTGGAAGAAAACTGGTCATAATTTGAGATTAGACAAATTTGGTTGTAAATGTAAAATATATTTGAAAATTCATGCTTATCTCAAATTTGCAAGTGCTTTTTGCAAATTTTATATCTCTAGAAATTATTCAACTTTTACATTTTGTGACATTACATGAAACGATATTGTTTAATTTATATCCTAATTTCTTATTTTTTAATCTTACGTCAGTCTATATTTCCTGCCATTTGATTTCCCATTTCAAATCAGTTTTTATTTCTAACAACGGATGTAAAAAGTTAAATCTTCGCAATTCTCAAGCAAATGCACAAGAATCTCAAACTCTATCTTTTATCTCAACTTTCAAAAGTACGAAAGATTCCCATTCCTAAATCGACAAGTGTCAGATATCCCTAACCTAATTTCTTCGTAAAAGGGAAATTTTTTTCATTTGTGATGAGGTCACATTTGAGTCTCTTCTTATGATCTGGTATGAAGTTTATCCTCGTGTACAGACCATGCCTACCCGAAGAAAAAGATAAGAAGCTAGTTCCATATTCAGCAAGTTAATTTTTGGCCAAACATCCGGAATATTGTTTTACAATAAGAGATACTCAATTTATTTGTGCGCATTTTTATAGAATACGAGTTTTAACACTTTAATTTCGTTTAAATGAATTTTCATGCCCTGTTTCTATCTAAAAGGTCAAATTAAAATATATATAGTAAAACAAATATTGAACTTTGATACTATGTTTTGAAATTAATGTAATAATTAAATTTTAATTGAATATCTGTCTGAATTGAATGTCTATTTTGACACTTCAAGGACGGAAATTCCAAACACAACTTTCTTTAAAAAAATGACTTGATCTATTTCTACATATCTGGCAAGTGATTTCAGTCTCTAATAAAAGTAAATCCTTTCTCCTTGCAATTATAAAAAAGAATAATTAGAAAAATAGGCAAGTTATGTAATTAAACGATAAAATTTGCTACGTGATTGAACTGCAATACACGAAATTCACTTCCATCATAAAATGTCAAAGGAAAAAGATTAAATAAAAGCTTGCCTGAACATCAGAATTAAATTAGGGCTTTTAAAATTGTTTAATTGATGCAATTTTTCGAAATTTACTGCCATTTTATTTAAAGAGCGCTTAATTTCGAATTAAAAGTTAAAAGCAATGAATATATGGTTAACTGCCAAACACAGAAGTATATTTGAAAGGAAATTTAAATGCCCATTGCAATAAACGATCTTAAATATTAATGGATTTTAATTTTGATATATTTATTTTTAATAAATATCGCACTTTAGTGCTGTTAAATTAGAACAGTTACACTTTTTACATATCACTGTATTTGTAGGCTTGTGACGAAATATAAACTTCAGGAAGGCTTATTTGTGGTAACTCTCACGCGAATTACCTTCCCAATGATTAATGCAATGTTTTCTTTACAGGTCCAGTTTTCCCCAAAAATAAATCGCAAAGTGAATGAGGTAGACATCATTTTCGTGCACACCCAGCCGCCAAGTCACGCTTCGACCATCGTTGCCAAATATTCATTCTAATTGAAAGCAAGAATATGAAAAAGAAAAGACGGAAGAGCTGGACGCTTTGCTAGTCGGAACTGTTCGCGAGGCAATTAGAAGATAAATATTTCCTATTCATTCAGAATGTTTCGTGATATGATTTTAATGCATCTTAAAATGTCTCGATTAGTTAAAAATCCGAATAAGTGTGGTTCGTAAAAACTACAAAATGTTAAAAAATGAACAATTTATAAGATAGACGGATATTTTTCAAGTAATAATTTTCTTCCATTGAAAATTCAATATTATACAAATTTGTAACTGAACTTTTTATAGCAGATTTTTCGGAATGAATTTAAAACTTTATTAACTTCATTTCCAGTTCCTAAAGAATTCGACAAATAAGATATCTAATTGGAGTGCTAAATAGATTCCTAGGACAAAAGTCCAATAAAGTAAATATAGTTTTTATTAATACGCAGGATAATTATTGGTCCCATTTTTATCATGGATGTATGAAAATTGGTTAAATGTAATCTTCTGTGGGATTGGCTTCTCATAAAATGGTTATTAGAATTTAGGGAAATTTGAAGAAAAGGGACATAATTTTGCGTTTTGAATAGGAAATCAAATCGTAAAGATCAGGCTAAGGTTTAGGTTAGGAGTAAGATTCAAATTCGAGATTATTCATATCACTTTTAGAAAATTTCGGATAAAATGTCGTATTGGAAAAATATTTATTGGAAAAATTCCATAAGTTTAAATAAATGAAATGAAACTAGAATTAAGAAATAAAAACTAATTATAAGTCAGAGTTGAAGAGATCATTTTAAATTTTAGTTGCTATTTTCTAACGTTAAATTCTATGTAGACAATACTGTTTTCACCTTTCTCACAAGCAATGTCTGATAATCTAACATTTCCGTCTGACTCTTTTCAGCTTGCATCATTGAATGTTTTTGAGCACAGAAAAAATATTTTGAACAAAATCAATTGATCATTACCGTTCGTCATTTATTAATCATTAGTTTCAGTTGAAATTAATTTGTTAATTTTAGAACTCAAAATAAGCAAGGGGTTATCTGGTAACGAATCGCACTCAATTGTGTTGACAATTTCACATTAAGGTCTGAATACTTCCGTTATGGCTTGAACTATAGTTTAATTTCAAATTTTATTTTTAAAATTGAAAGGAATCCACATTTTTCTTGTCTTATGTTTGTCACATCCAATGTATGCCTGGAATTTCCAACTCCCAGGCATTTAAATTTCTCCAAATTCGTAATAAAATTATCTTACTTAAAATATTTTCTTAGATTTCATTTAGTACTCTAAACCGTCACTGTTTTCGGTTAAATGCTGAATTTTTAAGATAAATTTTTGTCAAGACTGACTGATTTTTTGCACTTTATATTTAGACATTAAAACTCTAAAACTGTTCCGTTCGGACACACTTTGTTTTGTGTTCTGTTCTATTTTCTTATTTAAATTCTAGTTGTCAAACCAAGTCGATTTTTGAACTTTCCACCAAGATACATGATTGCATAATTTCATATTCATTGTGATTAGACGTTTTATTTTTGAAATCAACGTGGAAAATCTTCAGCCAATAATATACACTCGATACATTTTCTCCGAAAATTATTAGAGTAGGGCTTGAAAGTATCTCCTCCGATAAAATGTAGATCGATTATATTCCTGTTTTAAAGTCTGAGAGGGAAATTTGTTTTTATGTTTGGATCCCCTTTTCAGTCAAGAAATTTATCAGGATTTGCACAATGGATGCTTGGTGCACGTTGTAATTCCATTAATTTCAGTATTAACATTACAGTTAAAAATTCTAAAATGTCAAAATATTTGCTTATATCGGGTGGAAGAATTTACATAAAATATGAACTTTGAATCCCCACCCCCAAGGTTATTTGGCTTTTGTGGCCGTATAAGACTTGTCTATTTTGATTTACTGTAAGATATAAATACTTAAATTAGATATCATAAATATTCAACATAAATATGTAACTTTCTCAGACACTAAAGTTAAATTCTAATGGCTCTCATGATAATTTTTATCCATCAGCAGCGAAGTATGTATATCATTAGGGATATTGAAAACATTTTCATCGAATAATTTACTGTCAACGGTTTGAGGATTTAACCTGGACATTTCTTTAATGACTCGTACTGCCAGGGAGATGTTCAAAAGGCACGTAAAGGAATATTTGAGTTATTTTACATAAAAAGCAAAGGAATTAGAAGTAATTTTATCGTCGGTCGCTTTAAATAAATTCAGATTTGAAGCACACGCTTTATTTTCAAGAACATCATAAAATTGTTTAGCATAAATTTCTCTTTTTCGTTTTAATTTCATTAGTATTAGTATTGCAAATTATTAACCTTTAATCTAGTCTGTCAACTACTTATATTATTCCAAACCAGAATTTGTTTGCTTTAGAAAAATAGCAATTGTCAAAGAGTCGCATAAGCAGGTTTCTCTTGTGTAGAAAGAATATTTTGCCATTGAACTTTAAAGTTACTGTCCAAAAACAGAACAAAGTCGGAATGATAGAGCAATATGTATAAGTATACTAATTTAGGAGTAAATGTTTGGGTCTTCTGGGATATGCAGATAATTAGTTGGAAATCTCGTTTTGCATATAGACAGTAAAATCCTACTTTGTCTGATCTATAAAAATACTAATAATTTCTTTAAATGAAAGAGATATAAATATATAAATAATAAATATACGAGATGCTCAATAGGAATAGGATGACATTTGGTTCAAATATCCCCAGATCTATTTTTCTCTAAACACAATTTTTATCCCGATAGACATCAAAGTATTGCTATAGTTTTACTTCCTCCCCTCTCGCACTAGTTGTGTTTTACTTTACATGCCATTCCCGTTGTATGTGTAGTTAAACTTTTCTTTTGGATTTCAATGAGCGAATTAAAAATTATGCAATTCATTAGCTAATAATTGTTACCGAGCATAGTGGGTAATGAGTAACAATGCATTAGACTGGAAACCTTTACTCATTTGTTTGCTGTTAGAACTTTGACCAGATATAATTTAGGTATTGTAGTTCTTGGAAACGTATGGGACATGGTGGTATGGGTAATGTGTTGGAACTGTTTGTGTCATGGTGTAGTAAGTAAAACGTATGATAGTGGAGATTTGGAAAACAAATTGGAGTTAATAATGTATATAAAAATTATTACCATTGTGGGATCGTAGTTGAGTGTCATGTTGGAACTGTCGAATATGTAGTTGAATAGGTAATGTGCTTAGTGCTAGAATTTCGAGATTAGTGACGGAGGCAGTAAGGAGGGTAGTGTTGAAATCGTGAGAGTCGTGGCGGAGTGAATATAGGAGAGGATCTTTGGATCAAGGAATTTATGGCGGAATGGGTAATGAGTGTGGTGTGGGAATCGAGGAGTTCCTGAATGAGTGGGCAATGTGAGTGTAGTGTTGAAATTGTGCGAGTCTTTAAGAAGTGGGTAACGTGTTTAGTGTTGAAACTGAGTCTTGGCGGAGTGGGTATACATGTGTGTAGTGTTGGAACTGTAGGGGTTTTGGTGAAGTGGGTAATGTATGTGTGTAGTGTTGGAACTGTAAAGGTATTGGCGGAGTGGGTAATGTATATATATATACATGTGTTTGTGTGCTGTTGGAACTGTAAAGGTATTGTCGGAGTGGGTAATATATATATATATATATATATATATATATATATATATATATATATATATGTATGTGTGGGCTGTTGGAACTGTAAAGGTATTGGCGGAGTGGGTAATGTATGTATGAGTGTGGTGTTGGGACTGTAAAGGTATTGGTGGAGTGGGTAATGTATGTATGAGTGTGGTGTTGGGACTGTAAAGGTATTGGCGGAGTGGGTAATGTATGTATGAGTGTGGTGTTGGGACTGTAAAGGTATTGGCGGAGTGGGTAATGTATGTTTGTATGTATGCGTGTGCTGTTGGAACTGTAAAGGTCTTGGGTAATGTGTGTGTTAATTTAGTGTTGGGAGTGTCAATGTCGTGGCGGTGTAGATAAGGAATCCAATAGTATTGGCCGGTGGCATGTATGATAAAAATGTGGGGAGTGTAAGAAAGTGGTTACTGGTGAGTTGTGCTGACAGAGTAGAGGCTTTAAGTGTATGAGTATAGAGGCGTTTGCTGCGAGTGCAACTTTCAGTGAATTTCTGTGCAAAATTGTTGTAGCTTATTGCGAGAATTTCTTTTCATTGCCAAGAAATGTTTTTCTAACCTGTACATCAACTCAATTATTGTTTTGCTTATTTACAATATCTGAAAATTTTTATAGTGTAGAATTGCTCATTGAATTACTCTTAATTTGAAATTACGCTGTTAAAATTTGAAATTCCGTGAGTTTTACATCTTTTTGATTCAACTAGATATTTCAACCACATTGCTTTATGTATGAATAAAAATCAAAATAAATTCATTGAAATGTAATCCACTTAATGAAACCGGAAGGATTTGGAAAATAAGATACCTTAAACTTTATTTTGGGAAAACGTTTTTATTAAAATTTAGATTATAGGCATAAAAGATTACCAGTACTAAAACTGCCCAATCTTACTAAATAGAATTATTTATATTATATATGTTGAGCAAATCTCTAGCTTAGTTGGGATTTAATGTAAAGACGGAGTTCAGATAGTGTTAGTAATTATACTAAGAGAGCTAATAACATCTATGACAATTTTATACACTGTACTTTAAAATAAAATATTTGGACCAGGGTATTAAATCTTAAAAATTCTAATCAATCCATCAGATTAAAAGATTTTATTTTTAGGGATCTTAATTTTGTCTTTCTTACCCAACTTCCAAATTTGAAAAATAAACATCCGAATTCTTATTTTTTTCTATTTTAGAACTTTTCCTCAACTGACTATGGGTGCTTTTTGCCCAATATATAAAACATCTATAGCAAGTATTTTTTGGTTCCTAAAGTATCAGAATTATGAAAAACCAGTTTTGTGCATTTACATAAATAGCTCTACAATACATTTCATATCCCGCGAGGCTCTTCAACACATCATCGTCTAATGGATATTTGCTTCAGACTGCCAAGAAATGCAGTCAAGTTTTTGTGAAAAGCGAAATTCTGGGCTAGCATATTAATTAATAAATTACTACTTAAGAAGATAAGAGCGTAAAAACCTCCCTGCTCAATATTATAGCATAATTGGTTCCCACTTCAATGCAGTTCTCTTATTTGAATATTTTCCCGCCCCTCTTACAATATGATTGCAGCTTGCTAGAAGTAGAGCTGCTATCTACCAATGAAATACCTAACTGCTGTAAATCTTGAGGCATGTCAACGAATCTTGATGAGAAACTGAATGAATCGACAAAGAGTGTTACAATGAGGGGAAATAAGACAGAGCACAGCATAGGGGATCTTTTCACAATCGAATTAGGCTTAGTGGCTAAGTACGAAATTCAAAGATCCCTCAGTTTTAAGTTATCCCTGCACAGAATTCAACATTTGGTTGACAAGAGTAATAGTTTAGAGAATTAATTAAGCCCTTGATATCGATAGGAGGATAACTTACATTAATTGGACAAATCTAGATTCCTAAAATTTTAATAATACAAGCTTGAAATTAAATTGCAGTTGGGATCAAGTTATATGAAATCAGACTCTCTAGGGAATTTTGGAAGGAATGTATTTCGATTCGATATCGGATAATATTAATGATTTTGAATTCTAAAATCAGTAAAAAAATACCGAGTGAATCTCTTAATGATTATTGTTAACAATTATTAATGATCTGTTATTTTAAGAAATACGAATATTTTGCTCTGTAGATTAAAATATCCTTAGATTCTAAGATTCGAAATTTAAATTGACGAAAAATTTTCGTGACAGAATCGCAAAATTCTTAGCTCAAATATTGCTTTGCAAGAAGTCAAATACTTAAATCAACTTGATTAGTCTGTTAAAAATTCCATAATGGGGCAAGAAGGTTTTTATTTTTAGTTATTCTATTTTTCACTCGATTCTCTAATTTTAAAACTGTAATAATGGATAAATGATTTTTTCTTGGGAACGAATCGATTATCTTCTTTATAGAATGCAATCAAAACTACGGTTATCCATTTGGCTCCTCATTTCATTTTTTGAAAATTTAAAATTTCAATGAAATTTTTTAGTCCCGAAATAATAATAGTCGCTCAAATATAAAACTATCCATCTAACTCTTTCTACGTTTCTAAATTTCTAATAATCCTCCTTCTGTGAGAAGACATTATGTCGCATAGCATTCTGCGGTTTGACAGAATTTCGGATATAGATGAGATAAAAGAACCTATGTTTATTAGCATATCCTCAGTAAAATAATTATATCGAAAGCGATTATGCACTTTAAGACTGAATTATTTTTTTACATAGGGTGGATTTGTTGGATGCATCCAAATCTTGCACGGAAATTGGAATGGAGACATTTTCCGAGTATATGATTATATATTTTATTCTTTTAAATAAACTTATCTGAGAGGATTCGTTAAAGATAAAACCGAGATGAATCGCCCTTAAATATAGATACTTAGAATTTGAGATCACTTAAAATAATCGGACACAAAATCATATTGAGGTTAGTTATGTTTGGAGGCAAAACGTATATCAATATTTATAACAAAAATACTGTAATGAAATTCATCTCTTATCCCTTAATCAGCAAAGAACACAGAGAACTGGAAATGAAACCATTAAATGATTTGTAGTAATTCAAATTTTAAATAGAATCCACTTTAGTATCTGATTAACCTCATCGAATTATCTAATCTAATATTTTTGTTTCAACTGTAGGGAAATATTTCGGAAACGCAATCCTTCTATTTGATAAATTGTTCATTTTTTCCTTTTTAGTTTTTCTAATTGTACTTTATTCGAATTTGATCAAATCGATTTTTTAAATGTATGAGAATCATATCCTGGGACTGTTTGAATGAATAATTAAAATTTATTTCCTAATGCCACAGCTGGTTTGCATCACGGATTCCAAGATTGATTGTTTGACTTGTTTAATCTGCCTGAGGAATCCTGTATATTTGTGTAATTATTCTCAGTTCATCATGGATGAATGAGTAATCTACAGTTTGTGAATTCTTTACAAAGTAATGGAAAATGAAACTGTAAAGTTATCTTCAGAAATTAATTGAAACTGTTTATAAATACTCATTATTTTGAATTTGATCTCTTTTGAAAATAGTCTAATAAACTCAAAAGTAGACATTTAGTAGATGTTGGTTTAGATAGTTCAATAGAAGAACTAAATTCTAAGAGAAGGAAAGTCTTGCAGAAATGAGTGAAAAATATTCTTAAAAATGAATCAAGTTATGCAGCGCTTGTAAATAGTTTACATATTTGCGTATATTTTCCTTGGATATTAAAATCTGTCGAAAGAAAGCAATTTGATACATTATGTTAAAGAAATGACAATCCAATTTGAATGAAATAGGAAAGAAGAAACTTCATTTGGTGATTAAAAATCAAGAATATTCAATTTCTTTATAACACTCGGGGAGACGGAGCCAACTGACAAAAATGAATATTGAAATCTTGACTTATTGAGCTGAAATTTTGTATTACAGGCACTGAAGTTTGAGAAATTCTGTTATTAAATTTCTGAAATTTTACGTATGACTCTATTTTACATAGGAAGTATTTTTCTTTTGGATATTTTACTACGGGTAAAGTTTATTTTAAACTTCTGCTGTTCAAAAAGCTGCAATTTCGATTTCCGACTTAGTTATCATTTCTCTGTTTCTTAATACCTTTCCTTTTTATTAACTGCTTGCACCGTATGATATTTTATGAAGATTAGAATATTTCAGAAAGATTTGGAATGCAATCCTGACTTTTTAAGGCTAATTGATTTAATTTGCAAAATGTTATTGGTTAAAGTTTCTGACTATCCATAAATTTTAGTCAGTCATTTAAAAAATAAAAAAGTAAAGCAATTAATATGGAATGCCATAAACTTTATTGGTATGTAAAAGTAAACATACTACAATTAACTGACATTGAAACTATTTAAAAATATTCCAATATTATGCAAAAATACAGAAGAAATGCCATGATACTCTATCTTTTTAATCTTTTGCCCCGAACTTTCCTTCAAATGCGGTTCGGAAAGAAAAATGTTTGCATTTATAATTATTCATATCGTCAGTAAAACTATGAAGTATATAAATTCACCAATATGTGCTCATTATCTGCTGATCTCTTGGATTCAGAGACTGGTTGTGGCTCATTTCATGTTTTCAGACTTGTGTGAGAACCAGAGGAACTTTAAATCGAGGACAAATTTTCAAGGTCTGCAGAAAAAGTTTTCTTTGGAATAGAAAGAAGGTTTGAAAGTTCAAGTATGTGGTAAGTTGAAATAAAATACTGAAACAATTTTTTTTCTAGTTATGAATTCTTCATTTGAAAGAGTAAGTATTAACAATACATTTCCCTCTTGCTCGCCTAATTTGCTTAGATTTAGTACACGCAGAAACCAAGAAAATCCTAGATGAAACTTAGTATAAAATTTTAAGTGGTTAAAAAAATTTTACTTGAAATATCCCTTTATCTATAGGGTTTAATTCCATATCTAGAAGAACTAGAAAATGGATTCTGAGCATATAAACTTTGTTAATAATACTGAAATTTTGATTTTGTTTTTTTTTTTAATTTTTATTGCGCAACTGTTTTAGACAAATCTCTATTTACTATAAATATTAGATATTCTTTACTCATTACAAACAATGGATTCACATAAATTATAATATTTACTTAAATTCACGTTTCCTTTCCAGATTTTATTGAAGAAGTTGTAAAAAAGATTGATTTGCCTCAACATTCCAAAGAAGGGATCACCTTGAATCTACTGCAAGATCATGGAGTGCATGGCTCTTTCAAGCGTACAATACAGAGGGAGCAACATCTATCAGCATTTACAGATGAAAACTTGGTAGTTTAATAGAATTGACAAGATGCATGATTTCCTAGATATTTTAAAACAAACGATATTTTATAAATTCCCTAAATTTATCAATTTACTTTATTTGAAAAAATTATGATTTATATAATTTAACTAAACGATTTGATTTGTAATTCGAAAAATGAAATGGTAGTGAGAGAACATTTCATTAATTTCTTTGACATCTATATATTCTTTATGGTATTTATGATGAATCTAAAATTTATTCAGTGGAAATATTCTTTATATTTGTTTTATTGTCGTGTGATCAAGTTCATTCTCGTTGCCTATTTTATTTGTGGGCAAGAATTTATACTCAGACACTATCATCCATATTTTAAAAGAAGTAATTTTGAGTTGAAGCAAATTTTTCTTTTGTAAACAGATTTTCAATCCAATATTCAGCATGTGAATTCTTAATGATTCTCTAGAATAATTGTTCTTTCGTTTCTGTATTAAATTAGCGCAAATAATTTTATTCCATGGGTGGTACAGCTTAGCTGAAGATGGCTTTCATGCCTTAAAATACAAACTCTAACTCGCTCTAAAATAAAGCGTGTGGGCAATATTTGAAGAAGTCGATGCTACTCTGTAGACGAAATTCCTGATACTTCTTTGCATAATTTGTAAATGAATACGTAGAAAATTGTTTGAATATATATATCTGATAAATTTGTTTCAAAGAGTTATATATAAAGAAATGAATAAGCTCCCAGTCCAAATAATTTTTGTTGCATTTTCTTATCATTTGGATTTTGATTTGATATATAATAGCTGAAAAATGTATTTATGTATAGTTTATAAAATAGTTGTATTAATATTATAAAATAGCTGTTTAGTAAATCAATATTCGAAGGAATCTCATGAAAATCTTTAATTTAAAGAAAGAAAAAGGCAGTTTTATTTCAAATAGTGCATGAATTAGTTTCCTTCCTCAAAAATCATTTGTTACAAATAATTTCGGATCTCGGAAAGATTTACAATATCAGTTCCTACCTTGATGTCCTGTTTGAATTAAATGATATATTTTTAATTTTTGGCCAATTATTCCTATTGTATATGTTGAGCTATACGATAAACATTTGTTTCTTATCTCTATGCTCGGAAATATTAAATCTAAACCATATAAAGTTTAAGATGACCTGAAAAATAATTTAAATTTCAATTATTTTCTACATTTTAACAATTATACTAAACATATCCTGAAATCACGCATTCATTTGTTGCATCCTTTACAAATTGTCCATGGTAATTTCTTAAATTGCTTAGTTTACTATGAATATTTATCATAAAACTTTCAATACAATTTTCGTAATTACTTAAACTATTCTCAGAAACTTAAATTCCATACATTTTAATATTATATTCTTAAGAGCTTTATTTTTAAGTGTTTATTCAGCGAAGGATGACTGATTGGCTGTGCTAGCCAGTCAATCAGAAATCCATCAAAATAAAAGAGAAAGCATTTGATCGCCATGTCTGATCAACATGGTGATTCATATGCTTCAAAAGAATCTTACATTTTCAAAAACTACAATTATAACTTTTTATACATGAAATAGTTCGGGAATCTGAATACCACTCATCTTTACGCGCTGAGGAAGATTTACTAGAAATAACTGAGAAGACCGCGTTAACGTTTAGAATGGATGCAATAAGTGATAAAAGCGCAAATGCTATTAAATGTCATATGGTTTTTATATTCATTGTATTGGTATCTTAAATTAGGTTTTGATAACGTAAAATGTTTTAATCCTTAATTTATAATATCATTTTGGATCTTGCTGTCGAAATTTCCCTCTTAGATGGCACGTAAAAAATTTGAAATCTAACTTGAACAAATCAACCAAAAGATAATTCAGTTTTTAAAATGAGAGGATCGCTGTCAGTAATGAATATTCCAAGGTGTCTCTGATATGTCAGGAAATCTATTCAGTATTTACATACCTGAAAGGTGTGTGTAAAGTTAACAATCTTAGTAGTTCTGAAATAATCAATTTATAAATATCCTTTAAAATTACAAAACGCTCAAGAAAAAATATTCTTTTAATTTCTGAAAACAAACGTTAGAGCGTATGATTTAAAATTCAAGATACTTTTGTAATAATGCATAAAAACTGCATTTTGAAATCATTATCATCATGCCTGGCTGTCTTTAAATCTACTTTTAATAATATTTTGTCTATAATCTGCATTTAAAATGATTGCAATTGATATGTAAGCTATAAATGTTATGTTATGCTTATTTTGAACATTATTTGTATGTATTTAGTAATTTAGCATATGTAATAGTTTAGGTATCATATTAAACTTTTCGCGATTTTAAATGTTGTACTCTTGTTTCAGGCTCTGTATTTAGTATTTTGTAAAAATAAATTCTTGTATGTTAATTTCATTGTGTCATTGCGTTAAATTTATAGTTTTGCAAACGGCCATACTTTTTAATGGCTTTCTATGTTTCCCTAAGACTAATAATCGCGAAGAAATCGTTGGGTGATAACTATCGGGCATACTTTATTAAATTAAATCATCACAAATTAATAAATAGCTGTTCAATAAATTCACCTTCTCTCGGCATTTAAGTAACTGTGAAACATTTCTGGAATGATCTTCCTGAAATATTCGAGCAGGATCCTTTTAGATGCATTTTTTCTCAATAGATTGGAGCCGAAATTCGTCACAAAACTACAATTGTAGTGACAAAATTATCTATCAAATCTCATATATTTAAAAAATGGAATTTATAAGTTGTCGTGTTTGAATGTTTCTGAAAATGCTGAAAAACAGACGTTCGACACTTTGCTGGTCTTGGCTTCACATTTCGGATTTCTGTAACATAGATCTTACATTTGTGTACAGAATTTCATCCTTCAGCTTTCTTTGTTTTATCTTGGTTAAGCGCCAATCATACAAAAGTTTTTAAAATTGAATTTTATTCCGTTTTATAGAAAATTAATGTGGTATGAAGATCATACAGTAAATTTTATTCGTCCGGCCCTTAGCGTTAAGTTATTGTCACAGACAGAGGGACATTTCCGGGAAACTTGAATTTTCTAAATCTTGAATTTGGAATTTTTTGGCGTTTACTATACTTCCTCTATTTAATGTACGAGAAAGTAAAAAATGCCTCTAGTTATTTATAAATACGATTTTAATTTTATAACTCAAACTACCGTTTTAAACTTAGATGCGCGATCAAATAATCTTCAAAAATTATTACTTTCTCCTTATTTTAAAAAGCCTTATTCGGAATAATTTTTCTTCCTATTATTTTGTAATGTACTTTGTATAACAGAAAACTTTAATGATTGACATTTTACCGGCTCTTAAATATCACCCAAATTTATTTACCTTTTTCTGCTTATTAAAAATCATTCTTATTAATTTGCGAGATTGCATTACTTTTATTTAAAATCGTAGAATTTAAATTATTTAATATAATAAACTTTTGTTATGGTTCTAATCAATGCATTTTGAAGTTTCGAGTAATTCAATTCGAAATATCAACTGATCAAAAGAGCAACTGAGTGTCAATTTATTGTAGAGCCTAAATTGCTGTGGATCATAATGGTGTTCATCCGGAATTACTAAATAAGTCCCGTATTTGGGTTAAAAATTATGAGAAAATACACCAACATCGGCACATACGTATTTAAAAATTATGTACAGTCACATTTCATTTCCACCAATTTTCAAAATAATAATTGCAAAATTGAAAGTTGCTTTGCCGACATATTGTCAAGTATTCATTTTTGTATAATTGAAAGAAATCTTTGCATGCTTGAAAGAAAAAAAATAAGTGGGTTTTTTTTAAATCTTAAATTATTATCGGTACTCTTTGAAAAGAGGTAAACCAATATCCTTTTCTGTTAGTTGTTTTTAATCTTTTAATTATGGTTGACATTTTCACATCAAAAGTGAATTATATTTTTTACATTATTGAATTACAAAGTTAATCGGCATATGATTTCTGATAAAAAAAAATTTAAAAGTTTGGGAATTTAAGATTAAAGGTAACCTACATGTTTGGTCACACCAAAGGGATTATTCTGAGATATATCGGGATGGTCTGTTCAAAACCACTTAAATAATTACCCCTATGAAAAAGTAAACACACTTTGTACGATTCAATTAAGATATTTTGTTATTAGATGCGCTTTAAAGATATTTTTTGTTTGGTTAGAGACAAGTTATTCCAAAACCATCTCAAACATACTGAAGCGATCTGGCCAAAACTTTCTCGTAACTACGCAATAAAGGTGTTATCTCCGAAAATGCATGGTATTGGTGTACAATAGTTAAGAAATAATATGCTTTTTGAGGAATTTAGCATTTTCCTGAGTGTATTGCGAGATATTTGTCGAGTTCTTTGGCAATTAATCTCTGACATGGATGTTAATTGTTATCGGAAATTTAATATTGGTTTTAGATGAGATTGAACAAACCCCGTTTGAAACAAAAATTTATCAAAGAATTAGAATTATTGTCACTAAATCCCCTACCAAATTTGATATGTGTAAGTCGTTTTTTTAGTATAGCGTTTGGAGGTTTTTAGAAGTGCAGGCCTACAGACTTAATGCCTGGTTGGAATTTGCTCAAACTTTGAGAGGTATCTGCCCGAAGCAGATTTCATGAAAACAGATTTTGCCCAAGATCTACTGATCCTATAATATATTTCATCCACTTAGATCAAAGATTTAGCTCAATTCATGTCCATTTAACTCGTTTTCTTAATCTAACATTTTTCAGTCATTTTCACGACGCACAGATACACATTCGGCCATACACACATGTAAAAATGCATTTTTTATTCTTAGTTTGAAATGTGGTGATATATCAAAATCTCTTCCGTTTTTTGACACTTACAGTATTTACTCTATACTTTAGTGATTGAGCAAGTAAAAAAGATTGTTAAAATGAAACTTTTATATTTATGGTTCATTTGGAAAAAATGGGAGTCCAATAAAAGCGATGCTATGTGAGAAAAATATTTCTAAAGTTTTATAATCAAATGATAGAAAATTACTCGAGACCATTTATTTTTGCATTATTTCACATGCAATTTCTTTTCGTTCAAATAACATAAGGAACTTAATTTACAACTATTCAGAAACTAATTAGACGAAAGTAGTTTTTACGATTTCAGCAAAAAATAGGGCAATTTAATTCGCAAATAAACAGTTATTTTGTTCACTGATTATTTTTTATAATATCTCAGATAAGGGATACTGAATTTTTTCAAATTTTCTAATATTAAAAAAAAAACTTTCTGCGGTATATGCCATTCTAGTCAACTTACATAGTGAGAATATATAGAAATATTTAGCTAGTAAGAGATACGAACTGAAGATCATCAAAAGACTAAAATTCGCCAAGTTGCTCTACCCGCAAAGCCACATATCACCTGTATGGTTCATTCTTAATACGACCATAAAGTTTCTTTTAATATGGTTAAAGCCTGATGTAATACCACACTGCTGAAAAAAAGGAAAGTCTTCAGCGCATGTCCATAAACTGGATTACTAAAATTAAAAATAAATCTTTAAATATTTAAAAGATGAGTTTTATTTTTAAATTATATACGGAAACCGGTGCGGTTGAGGGATTTTCGATTTTCTACATGACCATAAAATTTAAGTTTTTAACGTCATGAAAACCTGGTATAAAACCAGAATCCAATGAAATAAAAGGTTTTGATATTTATTCATGTGCATGAACTTGACACTCAAAATTCAAAATAAATCTATATATTATTGAAAGAAATAATTGAGGGCAAACTAAGTATTTTTGTTTGGAAAAAATATTCAAAATAAAAAATATATATCTGAACATATATAACAATGATTTTGTTTGGGAACATGAACTGAGAACCTTCAAAAAACAAAAATTCACCCAGTCCCTTTATCCGCCAAGCCACTTAACACCAAAACAGTCGAGTGAACTTTGGTTCTTAACACGACAACACGTTTAAATTTTAATGTAAGGAAATCTTGGTTGAATAAGATTATAAACAACAAAATAAACAAATTATTTCAACATATTTAACGATTTTTCTATTTGGGGACTCGAACTGAAAACCTTCAAAAAAAAACTACAATTTGGACAGTCGCTTTATCAATCAAGCCAGTTAGCACCTGAGCAGTGGACGAATCTTTGATTCTTAACAAGACCAAAAATTTAAATTTTTAGTGTAAGTAAATGCTGGTTTAAAACCCCAATGCTATAAAATAAAACGATTTCTGCGCATGTGCATGAACTTGGCGCTCTAAATTCCAAATGAAAGTATAATTTTCTTGAAACTAAATTATTTTTGAAATATATTTTTCGTAATAATTGAGATGAAATATGATAATTAACGTTAGAAACATGTCCGAAATAAAAAATAAATTTGTGCATTTACAACAATTTTGCTATTTTGAGACTCGAACAGAAAACCTTTAAAAAAATTTGAATTTGGGCAAGCCACTTAGATCCTGAGTGGTGGACGAATCTTTTGTCTTAACAAGACCAAAAATTTAAGTTTTTAGTGTAAGGAAATGCTAGTTTAAAACTCCAATGCTATTAAATGAAACGATTTCTGAGCTTGTGCATGAACTTGGAACTCTAAATTCCAAATCAAAGTATAATTTTTTGAAATTCAATGATTTTTGAAATATATTTTTTGTAACAATTGAGATGAAATATGATTATTAAAGTTGGAAAATATATCCGAAATATAAAATACATTTGAACATTTATACCAATTCTGCTATTTTGAGACTCGAACTGAAAACCTTTAAAAAAAGTTGAATTTTACCAGTCGCTTCATCCATCAATCCACTTAGGTCCTGATCGGTGAACGAATATTTGATTCTTAAGAACACCAAAAATTTAAATTTTTAGTGTAAGGAAATGCTGGTTTAAAACCCCAATGCTATAAAATAAAACGATTTCTGAGCATGTGTATGAACTTGGCACTCTAAATTCCAAAACCAAGTATAATTTTTTGAAATTCAATGATTTTTGAAATATATTTTTTGAAACAATTGAGATGAAATATGATTATTAAAGTTCGAAAACATATCCGAATTAAAAAATCAATTTGAACATTTATACCAATTCTGCTATTTTGAGACTCGAACTGAAAACCTTTAAAACAAGTTGAATTTGGCCATTCGCTTTATCCATCAAGCCACTTAGATCCCGATCGGTGGACGAATCTTTGATTCTTAACAACACCAAAAATTTAAATTTTTAGTGTAAGGAAATGCTGGTTTAAATCCCCAATGCTATAAAATAAAATGATTTCTGCGTACGTGCATGAACTTGGAACTCTAAATTCCAAATCAAAGTATAATTTTCTTGAAATTAAATGATTTTTGAAATATATTTTTTGTAACAATTGAGATGAAATATGATTATTAAAGTTGAAAACATATCCGAAATAAAAAATACATATGAACATTTATAACAATTTTGCTATAATCAGACTCGAACTAAAAACCTTTAAAAAAAGTTGAATTTAGCCATTCGCTTTATCCATCGAGCCACTTAGATCCTGATCGGTGGACGAATATTTGATTCTTAACAACACCAAAAATTTAAATTTTTAGTGTAAGGAAATGCTGATTTAATTCCCCAATGCTATAAAATAAAACGATTTCTGCGTACGTGCATGAACTTGGAACTATAAATTCCAAAACAAAGTATAATTTTTAGAAATTCAATGATTTTTGAAATATATTTTTTGTAACAATTGAGATGA